>JBBPBX010016957.1:26739-40626 GCA_038048925.1 Garcialebias charrua | reverse complement strand
AAGCGGAAGAAGATGGATGGATGGATGGATGGAAATACTTTATTATTGGTATATATATAACAAAGCCCCGCTTTTCAGTTTAAGGTGTTGGATGATGTGATCAAACCTCCCTACACGTCATCCGAATCCGCTGACACGTCTCTTTGTTCAACTCTTCTTGCCCATGGAGAACTAAAACAACAGAAACGACAAAAAACAGCAGCAGCAGAAAAAAAAATTATAACATGCTGTTTCTTGTTGATCACTCGAAATAACTTTGGCTTCACTGAAGAAAAATCGCTAAAATCTAAAGTTTTAAATGGCTAAATTCGACGGATGCGTTTGTATCTTTCTCCATTGTTTTCAATGTGCGCGTTGGAGCAGAGTCTGGATGTGACGTCACAGTCACGTGACCGGAAAAACCCGGATTTACCGTGTAAAAAAACGGCGCTAATTTTAAACTATTTTTGAGAGGAATTTTCATTCATTTAACATTGTTTTAGCAAAAACGATCATAGTTCAATCTTAAAATATATATATGTTGTGCCATTTTATGGAAAGTTTAAAGATGATGTCAGGGGAGCTTTAAGTTTGATTCTAGGGCAATTATGGACCACAATGGGCAAAGTGGCTCAAACACAAAAAGACCAGTTATGATGACTTTTAATTGACGATCCCACACAGAGCAGGGAAACAGGTCAACCTCCACTGTAGTGGCAAATGACCTACACCTGAAAAGAGCCTGTGGGAGTTCCAGTCACTTCCTTCCTGAGGTCACTAGATGGCGCCAAATGACCACAATCGAGACCAATCTACTCGAGACGCCCAGCGTATAATAATAATAATAATAATAATGAATTCCATTTATAATGCACTTTTCATTAATAAAAATCTCAAAGTGCTACAAAGTGTAACAAAGCAAAGATCAAAATAAAACAAGTGATAAAATCAAATAAAATCAATAATAATATCGACTAAGATCAAAGATAAAATCATGTGGATGCAGATTAGGCTTGCTTAAAAAATAAATAAAATAAAACAAGTGATAAAATCAAGTAAAATCAATAATGATATCAGCTAAGATCAAAGATAAAATCATGTGGAGGCAGAATAGGCTTGCTTAAAAAGAAAGGTCTTTATGCTGCTTTTAAAGTCAACCAGTGACTGTGGAGCTCTCAGGTCATCAGGGAGGGAGTTCCACAGGCGGGGGGCAGCCACACAGAATGCTCGGTCTCCCATGGTCCTCAATTTGGTCCGAGGAATATGAAGGAAATTACTGTTCTGTGATCGTAGAGACCGGGTGGATGAATATGGTGCAAGAATGTCCTTTAGATAGTCAGGTGAAGTGCCGTGCAAGCATTGATGGGTAATGAGAGCAGTTTTGTACTGAATTCTGTAGGTGACAGGAAGCCAATGGAGGTTATGGAGAATGGGTGTAATATGTTCAAATTTACGAACTCTCAACAGAATCCTTGCTGCACTGTTTTGAATGTATTGAAGTTTCTGAAGGTTTTTGCCAGGGATACCAATAAACAGGGAGTTGCAGTAGTCGAGCCTGGAGGAGACAAAGGCATGGACGAGTTTCTCAGCATCAGGAAAAGTCAGAGATGGGCGAAGTCTGGAGATGTTTCGAAGATGGAAGAAGCAGGTTTTAAACAGATGCTTAATGTGATTTTCAAATGTAAGATGAGAGTCCATTTTTATTCCAAGATTTGTAACAGAGGTGGAGAGGGGGATGTCTTGACCAGAGAAGGAGATTGTTGTTAAAGTTGATGTTTGTATCTGGTGAGGGGTGCCAATCAATATGGCCTCAGTCTTCGAGCAGTTTAATTGAAGAAAGTTCTGATTCATCCATGCCTTTATTTCCTCCAGGCAGGCAGAGAGAACAGTGAGTGAAGACGGAGATAGGGATGATGATGATGTTCCAGTCCTGATGTAAAGCTGTGTGTCGTCGGCATAGCAGTGAAAAGAAATGTTGAACTGATTAATAATTTGACCTAAAGGCAGCATGTAGAGGGAAAACAGCAGGGGCCCCAGAACTGACCCCTGAGGGACACCACAGGAGACACCGACTGTCTGGGAAGTGGCATTGCCAAGGCTAACACATTCCAGCCTATCGGAGAGGAAAGATTGAACCAGTCCAGGACAGTGTCACAGAGACCGACCTCCACATGAAGACGGTGGAGGAGGATACTATGGTCCACAGTGTCGAAGGCTGCAGTGAGGTCAAGGAGGACAAGGATGGAGGGAGAACCAGTGTCAGCAGCCATGAGGACATCATTTGTTACTCTCAGCAGTGCAGTTGATAATACGCAGTTGATGACTCTTCTTCGACGCTGGAGCATTACTTTTATTATTTTATTAGGTTAGTGCTTCTAGCCATTTCGATTTCTAGGAAACCATAACTTACCTGTGTCTTTGCTCTTTCCAATGAACATCTTGAGACCTACCTGTTCTTGGACTCCTTATGTAATTAAGGAAACCTCCTTGTGACCTCCTCAGCTGTCTTCCTTGTCCTGCAAACACTCGCCCACCAGTGACTACGTTCCACACTGGATTACCATTGCTCACACATCATTCACTGACCAGTAAGAACCAGAGGACAATATAATCAATACCACCCCTGCTGAACTTCAGTGCTGACCTTTCTCCATGCTCCCCAGGGATCCTGATAACTTCCTGTGATTACTTCAATGTAAATGAAAGCACTGAACTTGCTGTGTTGTGGTGTTCATATTCAGTCCTTGTGACAGAACCAAGAACAGCAGAGCTGAGTGGAGTTGCACTTACCAATGGCAAAGCGACATAATACATATATAATCTTTGCTCAGGGTGTGCTACCGCTATCACAATGTAAAATACCAATAAAGTCAAAGTCAACTTTATTGTCAAAACTGAAATATGTACGGGACATACACAGGATTGAAATTGCATTCCTCTCTGTCCCTTGGTGCAACAGTAAACATTTAAACACTAGAACACTAAAACATTTAATAAACATAAGCATAAAATGAAATAATAAAAGTGTAATACTGTCCTGAGTTTTTGCATAGTAGTTTTTGCATAGTAGTAGTACGAAAGTATGAAAAGTTACAACAACACTAAAACACTAAACATTTAATAAACATAAGCATAAAATGAAATAACAAAAGTGTAATACTGTCCTGAGTTTTTTGCATAGTAGTATAAAAGTGTAAAAAGTATATCTATAAAATAAAATGAAAGTTCTGGCATTGACATTTGTAATAGAGTGACAAAGCAGCATATGAAGTTTGTGTACACAGTATATGTATGAGGTAGTTGATATTGGTATAGAGGTACAGTGGCATATGTAATAAGGCTAGTAAAAAAAATATATATATATCAGTAGTAGTGTAGATATAAAAAGTAGTGTAAATGTAAACAGTAGTAATAAATGTAAACAGTAGTAATGAATGTAAACAGTAGTAATAAATGTAAACAGTGAATGTAAACAGTAGTATGACTATAGGCAGTAATGTAATACAAACATTAGTGCAAATATAAGAAGTAGTGCAAACTGAATGAGCACATGACCGTGAGTTGAGTGAATAACCCGTTTTGATGACACAGAGTCCAGTGTTAAAATCTTTGTGTTGTGTGGTAATGTGTGAAAGTTTTTTGTGTTAAGGCAGTACAAGTGGGAGGGAGGGCAGAGCAGGCAGAGTGTTTAGCATCCTGACTGCCTGATGAACAGAGCTGTCTCTCAGTCTGCTGGTTCGAGCCTGGAGACTCCTCAGTCTCCTCCCTGATGGCAGCAGTCTGAAGCAGCTGTGTAGTGGGTGTGTGGGATCACCTGCCATGCAGAGGGCTTTCCGAGTGAGGCGGTTGCTGTGTAAGTCCTGCAGTGAGGGGAAGGAGGTGCCGACGATCTTCTCAGCTGCTCTCACGATGCGCTGGAGGCTCTTGCGGCAGGATGCAGTACATGCACCAAACCACACAGTGATGCAGCTGGTCAGGACACTTTCTATGGCACCTCTGTAGAAGGTGCACATGATGGGGGTTGAAGCTCCAGCCCTTTTCAGCTTGCGGAGAAAGTAGAGGCGCTGGTGAGCCTTCTTGGCCAGTGATGCAGTGTTCCTGCTCCAAGACAGGTCCTTTGAGACGTGCACTCCCAGTGCATAAACCAAATTTATAATATTTGTATATAAAATAAATGAAAAGCACAAGGATCAAAACATTGTTAAACGCCAACCTTGAATTCAGCAAATAGCTAAGAATATATAAGAGTATTTGGTGCTAGATTTCACGCATGCACATTTGTAACTATACAAAGGTCAACTTCCATCCAGTCTTTGGCACTCTCAGAAGTAAGCACAATACCGGTTCTTAAACTGATTAAACCAGGATTGATTAATGAATGCTGAAGCAACTTAAACATGGTCCTTTAACTTATTTCTATCAGAATCCGGGTCTGTTTGAAGCACAGATCTTTCTCATGTTACTAAGGCCAGTGTGTTCTTTTGGCCACACGACCAACGGGCTAAAAGAGAGCTACTCCTTATAGCTCAGCTCCCTTCTCACCACAACGAACCAGCACAGAGTCTGTAACACTACAAAACCGGTCTGTCCATCAACCTTTTTCATTCTTCCCTCACAAAAGTTATGGACAGAATCTGTACAGTAAGAGGCAACTCTGGCAGAAAAGACGAGCTCAAGTCTTTCTCTGGCAGCCAACTAAAGGATTTGGAAGACCAAGTCTAGGTCTACTTTGTTATCATGGTCGAGCCCAAAAACCTGGTTTCCTGGGCAACTGCTTTGGATACCTGGTGCAAACACAGTGAAAAGCCTGTGTTTTACACCTCAGAGGTCTCCACACCACTCGAGTCAGTAGACTTGAATGAAAACAACAAATTGATAAGCTTAAAGCTCTGAAGCATGTGTATTAAGATGCTGGGGATCCTGCACTGGTTCTCTGGCTGTGTGTCTCAAATATACAAAGTTGTTTGCAGAGAATGGAGAAGACACACACAGAAAGAACCTGTTCAAAAGCAAGAGCATGGACTACTTGATAAAGGACAGCGTGGACAACAACCCCAGCTACGTGACGGAGGGCTGCTGCTCTGACTTGGCGGTCAAATTTGGTGGGATGTCCCAAATCAGATAGAGGTCATGGTGTTTGTAGTTTGCAGACTTTGACCATATGGGTACAATTTTCACATCTTTTTACCCTTCCAAAAGTCCAGACAGTGACTAGTTCCATTCATTCCAACTGGATGTGTCTTCTGAAAGGTTTTGCTTCTGTGATGGCAAACCTAATTTTGGGGTACAGTTGTTACTTACACTGTTTGTAAAACTGAATCCTGAGTGGGAGTGAATGCGTCGATGTATATTTGTACCTTTACACTTGACAAAATTGGCACCTGATCCCTTTGTGCTGTTTGTAAACAGCTGATGGGTAAACCATTTGCCGAGTTCAGACAGACTTGTGACACCAGAAGCAGTGGTGTAGTATATGTGGTACGTGGGTATACAGAGTATACCCACTAGGAAAGCTTGGGAATTTCACTATACCCACTTAACCGTCTAGGACCTGGCATCCACATGTGTGAACAACCTGGCATTCACAGATGCAAGAGTTCAGGTCTTCGGAAGTTAAAAGTACCCAATGATACGAGCGCATGTCATGTATCATTGGCAAGATACATGACATGGGCTCATGTCAATGTCAACACATTTGGAACATTTTATAGACACAATGAATTGGTTCAACCTGTTTTTTTGTATAATTAATACAGGTAGTCCCCGGGTTACGACGGTCTCGAGTTACGACGTTTCGAGGTTACGAACGCGCTCCCATTGAAAAGCATTGTTAGAGTTACGCGGTTTATGTGCCTTTACACCAGAAAATACGGTACCGAAACTCAGCGGAAATTTACAGGAAGAGGGGGGAGCTTGACGCACGCTCAGTGGAAACTTACAGGAGGGAAGGGGAGCTTGACACGCTCAGTGGAGCAGGAGACCTCAGTTGTTTGGGACAGGCTAACCGAAGCAGAGGGGCTAATATGCTAACAGACCTTGCTGTAAAACTCTGGACCCTTGGACCGCACGCAGAGACCTTATTGGAGGTTTACGAGGCAGAGAGACTACAGCTGAGCAACGAGCTAACATGCTAGCAATGAGCTAACATGCTAACAGACGTTGCTGTAAACGCTGTGGACCGCGTGAAGCTGCAGGACCAGCTCCCAGTAAGAAATGAACTCTTTTTTTCCTTCATTATGGCTCCGAATGTATGTGGTTTTTGATAATTATGTAGGGTAATGTGTTAGGATAGGCTAAGTGCTTGGTAAAAATACAGTACTGTACGTATGAGGTGCCGTTTGGACGTATTTTCCGACTTACGTGGATTTTCGCTTTACGAACGGGCGTAGTAACGGAACTCCGTCGTAACTCGGGGACCACCTGTACTTTTTAATTAAAACTTCTCTTCTTACTACTTAAAATTTGAACAAGTTTTGCTTTGATACAGTTTTATAAATTCTATGTTTTTAGTACAAAGCCAACTGTTGTACAAAGTTTGTCGTACATTTATTCAAATATAACCAGAGAAATTTTGAAATGTTCAATAGGCTTAGAAATGTAAATGAATTAACGATTACATTGTACTGACCAGTGTACTTTGGTTTCCAAGCACAGTATACCCACTACAAAAATGTAGACTACACTACTGACTAGAAGGTATTATCCAGATTAACATTTAAAGGTTTTCTGTATACAGTAATCCTTCGCTGCTTTGCGGTTCGATTTTCGCGGACTCGCTCTTTTTACGGTTTTTCAAAGTAAGAGTGGACGTGACACACATTTGACTGATTGATGGATGAGCCACATGAGCGGCATGGATTGTTTATTTTAAATAAATAATTTAAAATGATCTAGCACCTAATGCACCTTTGTGCAGCCCACAGGTGCAGGGAGAAGTTCCCTCTGCAGCATGTCATGATCTCCACCCTCTGCCACCTGCGGCTCTCTGCCACGCCCACATTTCTCTTCTGTGCTGAAGCAGCTTGTGAAGGGTTAACCCTTTGCTGTCCAGCTGCACCAATCGACTTTTGTCTTCCAACTTAAAATTCAAGTACAGTATGTCACATCGTAAAACCGTCATAATCACAAAATGTAAAAGTATTAAAAGTTATTTTTAATTATTTAGAACTTCTATGTTCAGTTATTACAGTGTAATTGATCAAGAAGTACTTCTGTGCCATGTTTCTGCTGCTTGAAGGGTTAACCCTTTGCTGTCCTGCTGCACTTCTCTTCTCTCTAAATATTGTAATATTTTAAATAAACAATCCACGATGCATGGATTGTTTATTCAAAATATGACAGTATTTAAATAGAATAATTTATTTACACAGAAGGAGGGAGACTGGAAGTGAATCTTGGACTACTGTATCCCGACTTCACGGTTCTTCACTTATCACAGGGGGTGTGGTCCCCTAAGCCCCGTGATAAACGAGGGACTTCTGTAGTCTCACTGGCATTTTGTGATCTTAAATCCACGAGAAGAACAATGTTAATATTTTAAAGGTGTGGACAATTCTACCACGATAGTAACATAATTGAAGGTTACACTGAAGCAACATTCATGGAGTCAGACAGATACTCCAGCTCCATCTGAATTTTTATTTCATCTTATGTATCTCCTTAATTTTTTTTCCTGAAAAACTGTGCGTGCACACGTCGACTTGTTTGCACAGTGTCAAAACCAAAGTGCACAGTTCAAACTATGTCAGTGGGCGTTTATGTTTTATGACATTTTACAAACACATGGACCTAATTTTGGATAATAAACGGATAATTGTTCAACTTGATTTGATGTTGTATTACATATTCCGTCTGTTATTTCTGAATCAGATGAGTAAAATGGCTGCTCGTGCTGAACACTTTATATGTAGAACTGTGTGGTTGTTTCCACATCCCTATTTTATTTTATTTTTTAAATACACAAGGTCACCCCTAATTTCAACAAATTTTGGACGTTATATAAATAAATTTGGTCAGTAGATGGCGACAACATGTTTGAAATAGTTGTCTTTAGTGTCTCATCTTTATCACTCTGTAAAGTCAATGGGTGTCATTTCATCTTTAATAAATAAAATGAGGTACTTCATAGTTTTTTTATTATTATTATTGTTATAAGGCACGTATCCGATTGCTGTAAAATAAAATACGCAAATAGAAATTTTAATTAGTTTAATTTCACATAATGTCTGAACAAGTTTTATAGCTATAAATGAGACTCCGATGGTTGGTTGATCAGCTTATGTGAGCATTAAAACAGCCAATCAGGCAATATCCTTTCAGAAAATACAGTATAAAACAAGTTCATTCATTCAACCTTTATATACAGGTTAGTCTCATTGAGCCTCCAGGACCAATTTACAAGAGAGACCTGTTTTAAACAAACAACACATGAGGTACAGACAGCAACAGACAATCATATAAAAAGCATATAAAATGAAAAGTAAATAGAAGAAATTATATAAAAATTTAACAACAAAAAAAACTACCGTACTTTATAAAACAATGACTATAGACCACTGCTGCTAATGCTAATTTTACTTATGTTAGTGCTAATGCTAATTCAATTACTGAATGCTAATACTGATAAATGAGTTATTTATGTGTAATATTTTTTGTGGATTATTGTTTGAATTGATTGTTTGAATTAATTTTGTTTAAAAGGGGCAGACATACAGTAATAAGATTGTACAGGTAGTCCCCGATTTACGAGCGAGATCCGTTACAACGAGGCGCTCGTAAACCGGAAATCTCGTAATTTGGAACGGCCGCCATTTCGCTCGTAAATCCGGAAATCCGCTCGTAAATTGGAACGGTTTTCGCTAGCGCACCTAAAAACACTCTATTTTCATCTAAAAACTACTTTTGAGTGCATAAAAATGATCGGAAACGTGTGTTTATATGCTTAACTAGCTAACTGAAGTGAAAAAACACATGAAAACTCAGTATTTTTTTCGTTTTTTCCAAAAATGTGCAGCTCGTAAGTCTGGAACCTCGCAGATCAGAGCGCTCGTAAATCGGGGACTACCTGTATCTTCTTCTGCTTCCTTTCATTTCATGTAATGTTTGATTTTTTATTTACGTGGAATTGTAAATAGTTTTTGTGTTCTTTTAAATTTAAATTTGAAATGAATAAAGAATTTAAATTAATTAAATTAATTAAATTAAATCATCAGTGGCAGCTCCAGAGATATTTTCTGCAGGTGCTACGGGGGGTGGGGCTAAGCATTTTACTGAGGGTGCTATGAAGGATAATTTGTTCTTTCAGTTCTCAAGGTCAGGGTGTCTTTACTGTCATTCACATCAACGTGGTACATGAGGTGGAACAAAACTATGTACACAGGGACCCAGTTACATCCAACAAAAATACACATTGTAAGCTAATATTGCTAATTCTAGTTGTATCAATGTTAATGCTAATATTGCTCATGTTAGTTCTATCAATGTTAATGCTAATACTGCTAGTGCTAGTTCTACCAATATTTACGCTAACACTGCTAATGCTAGTTCTACCAATGTTAATGCTAATATTGCTAATGCTAGTTCTACCAATGTTAAAGGTGCAGTCTGCAGTTTTTGTAGAACACAGGACTTAGAAAAATTTTAAACAGGGAAAGCATTCTGGTACCTTCCCACTCAGAGCCATGGCTCTGCTCCCCCTTGCTCTCGTTGCAGCCTCTGAATGCTCCGCCTCCACTACATGTCCTGTGGCAGCCGCTGCGAAGTTCTGTGATTATATGTTAATGAAATGTTCTAAAAAATAAAATAAAAACATGGCGCACTGGTCCAGCACACCAGAACACCATGAAATCTGCTGAGCCTCGCGCAGCCACGTTGAACCCGAGTTTAATTCGCTCATGACAAAATTCATCCATTTCCTCGTTTCAGTCATGGAGTCAGTGGAGGAGGAAGCGATCACTTGACTTTTGGCAAAAAAAAAAAAGAAAACCCCAGATCAGGGATGAAGAAGAGGAATTTAATACATCTGTGTCACATACAAAACAGTTTTGCATCGCTTTGCAATTCTTTGAACGAGAACGTGCGTGGGGGGACAGGTGGGGGCGTGGGTTAGGAGCGTGAGAAGCTCTGTTTTTATTGGCTGGTTAAAAACTCTGTTTGGCTGGTTAACGGCGGGTCACTTTTAGAAATGCTTATTTACCACCTGGAGAAGCAAGGGGACTATATTTTTTTTCAGAGATTACTTTGTCTAACATCAGTCTGTCAGGAGATAGTGACAGAGTGAAGAAATATGTTAAAAATATATTTTTAGAAAACTTAGACTGAACTACAGAAACTGCAGACTGCACTTTAATGCTAATATTGCTCATGTTAGTTCTATTACTGTTAATGCTAATACCGCTAATGCTAGTTCTGCCAATATTTACGCTAACACTGCTAATGCTAGTTCTACCAATGTTAATGCTATTACCGCTCGTGCTAGTTCTACCAATATTTACGCTAACACTGAAATGCTAGTTCTACCAATGTTAATGCTAAAATTGCTCGTTAGTTCTATTACTGTTAATGCTAATATTGCTCATGTTAGTTCTATTACTGTTAATGCTAATACCACTAATGCTAGTTCTACCAATATTTACGCAAACACTGCTAATGCTAGTTCTACCAATGTTAATTCTAATACTGCTAATGTTAGTTCTACCAATGTTTATGCTAACACTGCTAATGCTAGTTCTACCAATGTTAGTGCTAATACAGCTAATGCTAGTTCTACCAATGTTAACACTAATATTGCTAATGTTAGTTCTACTCTTAATGCTAATACTGTTCTACTAATGTTAATGCTAACACTACTAATGCTAGTTCTACCAATGTTAATGCTAATACTCAAAGGTGGGCACAAGGTTTTTCTGAGCTTAACCGGTTCAAATGGTCAAATCTGCTGGATTAAAAAAAGTATTTCGCCATTTGCCCTGTTCAAAATGGCGGTTAGCGTGTTAGCATTAGCGTCCGCTAGCATTGCTAATACATAAGTGCTTTTGAAATTGCGGACCTAAATAAATCAATAAGTGCTTTAGAAATAGCGGAACTAATTTTTGGATTAGCGCTGCCCAGCACTGCTAATACTGCTAATGCTAGTTCTACCAATGTTTATGCTAACACTGCTAATGCTAGTTCTACGAAAGTTTGGGCTAATATCGCTAATGCTAGTTCTACCAATGTTAACACTAATATTGCTAATGTTAGTTCTACTCTTAATGCTAATACTATCAATGCTAATTCTACCAATGTTAATGTTAAAATTGCTATTGCTAGTTCTACTTGTTCATGCTAATACTGGTAATGCTAGTTCTACCAGTGTTAATGCTAATATTGATACTGCTAGTTCTACCAATATTAATGCTAATATTGCTAATGCTAGTTCTACCAATGTTAATGCTAATATTGCTTATGCTAGTTCTACCAGTGCTAATGCTAATATTGCTAATGCTAGTTCTACTAGTGCTAATGCTAAAATTGCTAATGCTAGTTCTACCAATGTTAATGCTAATATTGCTCATGCTAGTTAGTTAGTAAGAGTGGTACCTGAGCTGGGGCGTCTGAGGCAAAGCAGAGTGACAATCCTGGCAAGAGGAGGAGCAACTTTATCCAACACCTGGTCCAATGCCAGGGGGTGGCCATTGGTGGCCATGGCCACTATTGAACAATCTTCAGCCACCCCAAGGGCCACCCCAATCATCCTTTTAAGCAATAGTTTCCTTAAATGATAGGGTTGCCAGGTTAACACACACCTGGTTTCACCTGGATAGCCACACATCAAAATGGAAGTGGGTACCTCACTTATTTTTCAAGTCATGAAGGCAGCAACATTCACAGCATGGGACAAAAAGCAGGATCAGGGCTAAATATTTATTCTGTTAAACACAGAAAATACGTATTATTGATAAAGGTTTTAGAACACATTATTTTATATATATAATTCTAGTGTTTTTAATTCAGTTTTTTTTTTGTCGGTGTAAGTTTAAACGTTTGAACTGAGAGGAAGAATCAATGAAGTTACCTGAATTAGTCATATGGCTGAGGGGAAAAAGGTTAGCACAAAAACGTTTAAACTGGCATTGCTTTATCATAGTTTGCGACACAAGAGAAATGTAAAAGCAGAATGAACTTTTAGGAAATACCTTTTATTTCCATCAGAACTGGTGTCTATTTGTACTAGTTTCAGCTGTAAAACATTTCTCAAATACAATGCAGAGGTGTTTTAGGAAATAGGATTTTATTTGACTTTGCTACAGAATGAATAGCAAATCATACTTTATGAAAAAAAAAAAACTTATTGAAATAAAACTAGGATTCCCCACCCACCATCTTGCATGACAAAAAAAAATCTCTAAAAACATCTTGCACACTTTGTTGGTGCTTGAAGCGATTGGAGTGACTCTCAGCTACTACCACACCAGATTTCAGCTTGATAACTGTAAAAGTGACTGAGTTGTAGCAATGTTTATATTTGTTGAGATTATTTAGCTATAGCTGCCATCTTGAACTGAACTGACGCTAAAGGTTTGTCAGTTGTACTTGTAGATGTACGACCAATCATCACTTTCTGTTCAGTTCAATTCAGTTTACTGTATTTATATATACTGTAGCACCAAGTCATAACAGAAATCAACTCAGGGCACTGAACAGAAGCATTCATATATAAAAGTAAGTTAATATTATTTATCTGGGGAGCAGATGGCTTTGAGTTTAACTTTATCGAAGACTCTCATCTTGAGCAAGCATGAAGGCGACAGTGGAAAGGTAAAACTCCCTCATCAGGAAGGAACCTTTAGCAGAACCAGGCACAGGACAAGCGGCCATCTGCTTCAACCGGCTGGGTTTGAGAGGAACAGGAAGGAGGAACGGATACACAATGGCAGGTACAGAATCACATAAATTCAAATGACAACTATTCAATTGTAACAATTCATTTTAAGAAATGAGGTCAGTTTGTCCTCCAGTAGTCTAAGTCTATAGTAGCTTAACAAACCAACCCTAACTATAGGATTTATCAAGAAGGAAAGTCTTAAAACTGGACAGTGTGTCAGCCTCATGGACAGAAACTGGAAGTTGGTTTCACAAGAGAGGAGCCTGATCACTGAAAGATCTTCCTCCATTCTGCTTTTGGAAATTCTAGGAACCACGAGTAAACCTTCAGTCTGAGAGCAAAGTGCTCTGTTATGAAAATATGAAGCAATAAGATCTGTAATATAAGATGGAGCTAGGTTGTTGAGGGCTTTGTAGGTTAGAAGTAAGATGTCTGTGGATTTAATTGAAATACGTACACTGTGTGGGTTCATGAGATATTTTGCTAACAGACAAAGTTGACTCCTAATTAATTGCCAATGAAAACGTTTCAGAACAAAATCTTGTAGGATCTGTTAACCCTTGCAGTGACAGGGAGGACTTTCAGCTACTACCACACCACGTCTAAATCAATACCTTTGAAAAGGACTGAGTTATTCTCACGTTTGTGTTTGCCAAGTTTGATTAGCTTTGGCGGCCATCTTGAAATGGACTGACTCCAAAATGTAAACAGTTGTAGACGCTTGTCTATTGATTATTCCTGAGAGGTTTGTCAAAATCCATCCAGTGATCCATAAGATGTTTTGCTCAGAGCCCTATATATAGAGAGTTCCGACACGCTTTGATCTCGCCGACAGGCGGTCAATCGTTCCAAACTACGGCTATGGAAACCTTGTGGAGCTGCGCCCTCTGGCGGCGACGGAGCGCTACTGCAGGCAGCTTCAGACTGTAACCAGAGCCATGGAACAAATCGCCCCCTCCATGACCCACGTGACTTCCGCATTCCATTCTTACAATGGAACTCTATGGAAGTGTCGCAACTCTCACTTTATATGGCTCTGGTTT
>JBBPBX010016957.1:0-26338 GCA_038048925.1 Garcialebias charrua | reverse complement strand
CAACGCTGCCGTTCATGGCGGCAGGCGACCGTTGTCCTGACGACGCCTCGCTGTGAACCCAGAGTCGTTTTATTCGTTTACGTCAGGAGCTTCCATCAGAGCTTGTTTTTGAAGAACTGCGGTCCGAACACCACGCCGACCACGCAGGTGATCACGAACAGCACCCAGAAGACGGCGGCCAGCAGCTGGACGCACATCAGCGTCCTCTTGCTCTGCTGCACCACCCCCTCCTCCTCGCCCGCCAGGCCCGGTGCCGCCACGTACGGCCGCCCCGGGTGCATCTGCTGCACCCGCAGGCTGACGGTGGGCATGATGATGAGCCGGTTGTCCCTGCTGTTGCCCTCCAGAGACAGCACCACCCTCTGGGTGACCGTGGCCAGGCTGGAGGCCAGGGAGGAGGCGGGGGGCGTCCGGAGGGACACACGGGGGGGCAGCCTGGACAGGATGAGGGAGTTGCAGGGTAAGGTGAGGGCGTCCCCGGTCTCCAAGGGGGTTAAATGTCGACAAAGTGGACAGGGGAGGGCGAGCTGGCTGGGTGTGATGGAGGGGTCACAGGGGCTGAGCTGGATCCTCTGGAGGCACTCTGTGCAGAAAACATGGAGGCACTCCAGCATCCGGGGGCTCTTGTTGTGCTGGTTGTACTCCTGGTAGCAGATGGGACACTCCAGGTCCACCGCCTCCACAAGGCTGGAGCTGGGATCCAGCTGGGACGCCGGGACAATGTCACCCATCATGATGGGGGGGTGGCTACGGATCAAATCTTTATGGTGGGTGTCAAGAGGTGTGGACAGATCTGTCACCAGGATCTGAGAAGACAAAACAACATCGAGAGTGAACTTGAGATTTAAAAATACAAGTTAAGAGTTCATTTTTTCTATACAGGTAGTCCCCGACTTACGACGTCATCGACATACGACGTTCCGGACTTACGAGCGGACTAACGAACAGTAAAGTTGTACAGAACATACAAAAAATACAGCACTTTTATGTGTTTTTAGATGAAAGTGTGTTAGCTAACAGTTTGTAAACAAGTTTCTGAGCATGTTTATGAACTAGTATGTACGGTTGTGTTGAAAAACGCGTGTTCGTAGTAGCGCTAGCATACATTTTCCGACTTACGACCGAAAATCCGGACTTACGAACAACACGTGTTTCGTGTTCCGACGTACGAATTTTCGACATACGAGCGCTTCGTTGGAACGGAACTTGCTCGTACGTCGGGGATCACCTGTATTGTTCAATGTATTTATTAATAGTCAATGTCTTGCCTGCAGTAGAACTGATTATGTTTATTAGTTTGGAATATCAAGCTGATGCTCTCTCAAGAGAAACAAGCTAAGTTAGAGTTCAGCCATCTTAAAATAACCCTAATCTCTAAAATCTTGTGGTTTAAACGAGTTTTATAATCTTTACACCTCCATCACTTTGATCCGATTGTTGTGTTGTTTTTATGTTTTTAGTTATAACAAAGTTTTGTTGACATCTAACTACATCACTATAATAGTGGGAATGTTTGTGAAGCACTATTGCGATCCATTTTTCTTCTGTGCGTTTTTCGGCATCTTTCATGTTCCGCAGTTTTTGTTCTACTTCAACAAATCATAAAAACGTTCAGCTCTTTCAGGCTGTGACTTTTGATATTGGTGCAACTTTAGCTTTCTGAAATATTTAGCCTTTTGTGCCATTTTAAAATCGGTTTCTCTGATCACACCATCGGTTGGTTTTCTAACTATCTTTCCAATCGGAGGCAATGTGTTCAACATAACGGTACTTCTTCCAGCTATTTAACAGTTAAAAATGGTGTACCACAAGGCTCAGTTTTAGGACCAACTCTCTTTACAATCTACATAGCTAATGTAGGTCACTGCATCCCTGATGCATCCTTACATTTCTATGCTGATGATACAGTTGTTTATTGCCGAGCTAAAACAGTAGCTAAGGCTTTCCAGTTACTACAATCCGCTTTTGACATCATCCAGTCAGATTTGTTCCGTCTCAAACTTGTCCTAAATGCTGATAAAACAAAAGGGATGTTTTTTTCAAATAGGAAGGCGGTTCCAGCAGATCCTCCTCTGATTTTATCTTCAAATGGTGTCCCTATTGAGTTTGTTGATTCCTATAAATATCTGGGTATCCTGATCGATTCACATCTCTCTTTTAAACTCCACGTGGAAAACCTAGTGAAGAAACTGAAAGTTAAACTGGGTTTCTTTTTCAGAAACAGATCATGTCTATCACTGAATGTTAGGAAACGCCTTGTATCTGTGACTTTCCTTCCCTCCATTGATTACGGTGACATTCTCTACATGAATGCTCCTACAAGCACCCTGCGGATGTTGGATGTTGTCTATCATGGTGCACTAAGATTCATAACTGGTTGTGATTATCGTACCCACCACTGCACCCTGTATTCACTGGTTAACTGGACATCATTAACCTCACGCAGACTCTTCCACTGGTACATTTTTTTTTTTTTTTCTTCTTTCGGCTTTTTCCCTGCGTTAGGGGTCACCACAGCGATCTAGTCGCACGAAGATTTGGCAGTTGTTTTTACGCCGGATGCCCTTCCTGACACAACCACAGACCACCGAGCAACCACAGCCCTCTGTGTGGAGCAGAGAGCTGATATCTAGGGTTCCCGGGGGAGCAGATGGTGTGGGTTAAGGGCCTTGCTCAAGGGCCCAGAGTGGGGCAGATGAGGGTGGAGACAGGTGTGACCGCTTCACTTATCCCACCCACATCTTTGATGTTGTCGGTACCGGGGCTTGAACCGGCGATCTTCCGATCACAAGCGCACCTTCTTAACCTCTGCGCCACCACTCCCATTGGTACATCTTCATCTTTAAATCACTTCTTGGTCTGCTGCCCTCATACATCTCCTCCTACATGTCTTTGCGTGAGTGCAGCTACAGTGTGCGCTCTCAGGACATGATTACCTGCAGTGTTCCGTCAGTGAGGACTGAACTTGGAAAAAGGGCCTTCTCCTACTCTGCTCCTGCTTCATGGAATATCTTACAAAAAGATCTGAAGCTCTCGACCTTGACTTCTCTAAATGGTTTTCAGAATCTGTTGGAATCCTGGCAAAAACCAATGCAGATTTGTTCCTGTCTTTGATTTTATACGTCTACCTTATAATGTTTTGCTAGTTTTTTGATACTTTGTTAAAAAAAGAAAAAAAAAATCTTTTGTTTTTTTCTCTCTTTTTGTTTTCTATTGTTTATTGTTTGTTTGTTTATTGTTTAATGAAATTCTATCACTGCTGTTCATTGTTCTTTAGTTTTAGCAGGTCGCTTTCGTAAATGAGCCCATGAGGTTCAAAAGATTTACCTGACTAAATAAAGGTTGAATGAATGAATGAATGAATTTTTTTGTGCTTCTTCTAGCTTATTTCGGCTAATTTCAACTAGCTATGCTCCTTTCTGCTTATATATGCAAGTTTCAGCTTTTACTGCTATTTCAGCTGCTGTTTAGCTGTTTTATGCTTGTTTTAGCTTTTTCAGCTAATTCCACATTTTTTGCTCTCATTTAAAAAAAATTCAGCCTAATTCAGCAAAAACGTGCTCTCTCAACTTCCATCTGGTAATTCAAGCTTCTTTCAGCTTTTTTTAGCTACTTTTTAGCTGATTTTTGGTGTTGTTAATTTAACTCATTTTTTGGGATAATTTCCAGGTTTTTTGGGCTCATTTCTGCTTCTTTCAGCCTAATTGGGCGCAGTTATGCTCTCTCCACTTCCTTCCAGCATTTAAGCTTCATTCTACCTGTTCAGCTACTTTTCAGCGTTTGTTGTTGTTGTTTATTTCAACTTTTGAGCTAATTTACTAATTTTTGTGCTAATTTCTGCTTATTTAAAACAAATTCAGCAAATATGTGTTCTTTCTGCTTTTGTCTGCTAGTATAGGTTTGCTCTTCCAGCTCAGCTACATTTTAGCACGTTTTTTGGGAGTAATTTTAGCTGTTTTTCATCAAATTCATTAGCAATGGGCATTCACTGCTTTTTTGCAGGAAAGGCAATTTCTCTAGTTTCAGTTATTTTACTCAGTCAGAATCAGAACGTTCAGCTCGTTCAGGACAACATGGCTGCAACTTCTGGGATTAAGAACTTTCCCAGTTTTTGAAATATTTACTTTACTTATATTTATCCATATAAAAACACTGAAGTTTCTTCAATGAAGTAGCTAATTGTAGCTTGTAGCTACTCGCCGTCTTTTTAGGTTGTATCTGCTGTTTTGATTATTTCAACTGCAAGCCACTTTTTAGCTAGGTATGAATTTTAGTTACTGGTTTGATAATTTTAGCTCATTGCTACTGTTCTGCTGGGTTTAGCTTTCAGCTTTTTAAAAATGTTGTATTGTTTTAGCTTTAGTTATTTGAACAGACAGTGAGGACAGAAAAAGGTCCTGTCCACACTAGTCTGAATATTTTTGAAAACAGAGATGTTTTTATGTGTTTTCACCTCCTGTCCACACATGAACAGAGTGTGAACTCCATAGGAGAAAAAAAAACTAATTACCATATTTTTCGGGCTATAAGGTGCACTTAAAATCTTTTAATTTCCTCAAAAATTGAAAGTGAGCCTTATAATCTGGTGCACCTTATAAATTAATTCTGGTTGCAAAAACTGACCTCGAACCAATTTTATGTGGTACACGGTAGGCCTGTCACGATAACAAATTTTGCTGTGTGATTAATTGTCTCCGAAATTATCGTGATAAACGATAATATTGTTTGAAATTTGACAATAGTTGGTAATTATTGTAAAATTTAAGAAGAAATGTTGGTTGGATAGTTTTGTGTGTAGTACCTTTTTTTGACTACTGTGTGAAGGATGGATAGTGAGGGAGCAAGCAGCATCTTTTTTTAAAAAATGGGAGGGAGGCCCCTTGACGTGACATGGGCTGTCTCTTCTTCCTTTTTTTCAGTTCTCAAAATGGCGGACGCTCGGTGGGGTTTGAACTCTTTAGCATAGCACTTTTCAAACAAAGCTTTTAATAAAAAATCAGTAAACAAGTTTTCAGCTTCTTTTTGCAGAGAAAAACAACTTTTTACACGAAGGCACGGATTTCAACTGTGAATTTTGCAGCTTCGACAAGACGGAGGTTTTTTTTCCCCAAGGTCAGCCTGTTAGCTTAGCTCATGGCTTAGCTTCTCAGCTTTTAACGATCCAAAAATTTGATTTTGGACGTTAAAATTGATTTTAAAGAGAAAAGAGAAAGGGAGGGTTCAGTGAAGAATACCGGAGTTGAGCCTTTTGTCATCCAGTGCCTTCAGTAGAAAGAGAGACGCGAAGAAACGATGAAGCTGATAAATGAAAATGAGACTGATAATTTTCATTTATCGTGCGATTAATTGATGTTTTGTTTATCGCTACAGGCCTAGGTGCACGGCGCTCAAATATTTGTCAGAATGAACTTGTTTCGCTTAATGCGCCTTATTATCCGGTGCGCCTTATAGTTCATAAAATATGGTATCTCTTTAAAGCAGTCCTCTGCATTAAACTGTGATTTTAGCTCTCCGGGAAGGCTGCTTTGTTTTTAACACGTCACATGAACAGATTTCACAACTCACCACACACACACACACACACACACACACACACACACACATGCGCACGCAGACGAGCGATAAGTGTTGCTCTTCTCCCACATGTTGACATGTGTTTGAGCACGTCCTTCAGTCTGTTTTGATTTTTTTTAAACGACTCATTTAAAGGAAGGATTTTGTTAGTTTGACCAACTGAAAGGTAATAAAATGCAGCAAGAAACAAAAAACAAAGAAAATGTAAAGTACCGGGAGAAAAAAAGGAATTTGCCCAGAAAAGAAACACACAACAAAGAAAATCTAATCAATTGAAGAGAAATCAACATTTGTGCTCAAAACAGTTGGATTATGAAAAATGTGGCATCTAGTTTTTTCTTCTATGACTTTAACCCGTGACCGTCAACTTTACTGTATGAATGTCTGGTTCTGACGTTTTGTTGCCCCCACTAGAAAACAAAGAAGTCCTTCAGAAACCTGAACCAGACCTCCTGAAAACCTACGGTAATTTTGCTTCTGTTTGTTGTTATCCTGCATATTCTTCATTTTTATTATTTTAATCCACCATGTGCAGCACATCACGACATTAAAACCTTCCGTTGGTTCTGGTCTTTATGAAGAAGCTACTGTAAGTTGTGTCCAACACCGAAATTTTGAAACTACCGGATGACCGAGGCCTCGAACCAAAGCATCTGCTGCCGCAACCTACAAAATATTCAGTGAAGTGTGTCTGTGAAATCATGTCTGTTGGATAAAATCTTTGTGACCGGGGGGCAAAGTGGATTCAAATGAGCTCAGACTGCAGTCCAACAAAAAAAAAAGTGAAAGTATTGAAATTTGTTGTGAGATTTGCATAAAAACGAGTCTTTAAAGACACTTTCTAGGACAGTGGTTCTCAAACTGGGGTCCCCGGACCCCCGGAGGTCTGCAAGCCCATGCTTTAGGGTCCGCAAAATATATATACAGGAAACCCTCGATTTACGAACGAGTTCCGGACCTAAGAACCGTTCGTGGGTCGATTTGCCGTATCTCGGAACCCCAAACACGTGTCGTTCGTAAGTCCGGATTTTCATTCGTAAGTCGGAAATTGTATGCTAGCGCTACTACGAAAACCCGTTTTTCAACACAAACGTACATAAACATGCACAGAACTTTGTTTACGAACGTTTAGGAATGGTTAGCTAGCACACTTTCATCTAAAAACACATACCAGTGTTGTATTTCATGTACAACTGCTGTATTAAATGTACAATTGTACTGTTCGTAGGTCCGTTCGTAAGTCCGAGTTGCCGTAGGTCGAGGGCGCCGTAACTCGAGGGTTCCCTGTATATTTTTTTACAAGCACGTAGATGTTTAACAACTCTTTAAAATACACCAAAATGCAGGAAATCACATCTACTTTATTCAGAATTGTCTGGGGGAGGACCCTCAGACCCCGCTGCCCGCTATTTGCATTCCAGCATCAATCGGTTGAAAATTATTTGATCTTCCATTACATCAAAAAATTTATAACAGGTAAGCCTCCAGAAATAAATCCTTAAATTTCCTTCGAAAGTGTCGGTTTTTCTCTGTTGTCTGCGTTGTTTGTATGTTTTGGCGTCATTGTGAAGCTTAAGCGTTCGCCGTTGTAAATATGGAGCCAGACTTCCTGATGTCGTCATTCTAGAGCAGGGGTCTTCAACCTGCGGCTCTGGAGCCACATGTAGCTCTATGGTCCCTCCACAGCGCCTCTTTCCAGCTTTTGACCAAAACTAACATAAAACTGAATTTTATGTTTAAAAATAATAATAATAATAATAATAATGAATTCAATTTATAACGCACTTTTCATTAATGAAAATCTCAAAGTGCTACAAAGTGCAACAGAATTAAATGTCAATAAAACAAGTAATAAAACAAGTAAAATCAATAACAGTATCAACTAAGATCAAAGATAGAATCATGAGGAGGCAGAGTATGCTTGGTTAAAAAGAAAGGTCTTCAAGCCGCTCTTAAAGTCAACCAGTGACTGTGGAGCTCTTAGGCAGTCAGGAAGAGAGTTCCACAGGCGGGGGGCAGCCACACTGAAAGCCCGGTCTCCCATGGTCCTTAATTTGGTTCTCGGAATGTGAAGTAGATGACTGTTCAGTGACCGTAGAGACCGGGTGGATGAGTATGGTGCAAGAAAAAAAAGACTAGTTTCAGCAATTTTCCTGTCATTTCCTTCATAAATACTGTATGTGGATACTAGTACTAATACACACAGTAAATTATACTCGCTTTAACTTTATGCTTTATTACTTCAAAGTAGGGTACTCAAGTACCCCACAATTTAAAAAAAATGCATAAGCCTGCACAGTTTATTGTTTTAGTTATCAAAAATTGGCAAAATATATATATTTTTAATAAGAATCCGGTCTTCTGTGATAGACTTGCGACGTGGATATGGGCACCAGTGACCCCCCTGCAACCTAAAAATAAAGGAAGAAACAGGAGTGGTTGGCTGGATGGAATCCAGTCTTCTCTTTTGTCTTAAAATGTAAAAATATTAATAAATGTTAACAATCGTTGGATGTTTTTAGTTTTATAATGTCACACCTGCCAGAACCCCCCCAACAAACTTAAAATGGCCCATGGGCCACCAGTTGGTAATGGTAGTTGTAGCAGGTTTTGCGGCTCTGGGCACATTTAATTTAGTCAGCGAAGGGGCAGATAAGGCTCTTTTGATCGTAAAGGTCGCGGACCCCTTTTCTAGAGGAATAAAAATCAAGTTTTCAAGCCGACGTTTTGTAAGTTTCGACAAACTGATTCATTTTGAAGCTTTCGAGACGAAGACGTTGATTAATGCGTCATTATTGACTCGTTTTGCCAGACCAAGCCTCATATAGATGTGTAATGTGAAACTGGCAGGGATGGTTTATTAGAGCTCGTCGCGCTGGTCAAAATGGAGCTCTCCAGCCGCTGTCCACTGTAAAAGATGTGAACTGTCACTTTATGTAAAGTGGCCGTGGCATGACACAGCTTTGATCTTCTTCTTTCATATGAAAACATCAGTCGATCATCTTCACTGACAGCGTTGTTTTTTACTGCTTGGTTCACCTGGGACCGCCCACGGGGACCGGTTGCTCTGCAGGTTGGGCCTCCTTGGTTCTGGTTCTTGGCAACATGTGGCCTGAAGCCATTTTTTTTAATATATCAAAGCTAAGATACACTTTGATGTGATCAGAGAAAACATGGGTTTTATCTATAGTTCTGTTAAAAAGTCATCTAAGTTGAAAAGAAGAGAAACCCACTGAGTGACTCGGAGTCGCATAACCTGGTTTCATGGGTGAACTCATGCAGAATGGTGGTATTTTCCCTTTAAAGCCGATCAGATGGACACCTACCTCCCATCAGAGCTGTCTTTGAATCCTGGCGCTCTCCATCGCCGACGCACAATCCACTTCACGCCAGTCCCGTCTTGGCGTTTCCTCCTCTTTGGTTTTGTGGAGCTTCGTGTCTGAGATCCTGTTGTCGTTCTGGCTCAGCTGGTTCCACTCATGTCTCCCTCTCCGTCCTGTCCCCCCGGTGAGAGACGTCTCCGTTCGCTTGGCAGTAATTAAACCCTTGGTGAGGTGAGGGGTAACCAGGACACAAAGGACAGAAACTGACAGACTGGAGTCTCAGACTGCCTGCACTTTTAGCTGCTCTGGTTCCTCTCAGTCAGCATGTTGAGGTTTAAAAGTGTGAATCACAGCAAATCAGCTGACTTTGTTCTGCTCCGGCTGATGTGAAAACTGATATCCTGATAAAAACCTAAGACATTAGCTAAAATCACATTTTCAACTACAGCCCCATAGCATTTTTTCTGCTGACAAGCAGCTGAGAGCAGAATGAGTTCGATTAAATATATTGAGGAAGCTGAAACTGAGCCATTACACAGATAAGAAGAAAAACTCAAAGCTAAAAGCTAAAACTAGCAAAACAATTGCTAAAACCTAAACCCAAACAAACAGTAGCTAAAAGCTAAATGTAGCAATTCAGTTGATAAAAGCTTAAGTAGCTATACAATACAGTATGTAACAGCTAAAACTAGAAAAACAATATTCAACGGAACAGTAGTTGAAAACTAAAATTAGCAAAACAGTAGCTAATACCTAAACCTAACCAAACTGTAGCTAAAAGCTAGAGCAAAACAATAGAGAGACACTAAAATAGCTACATGATATGTAAAACTTGCATGTAGCAAAATCAGAGTCAGAGTCAGCGTACTTTTTATTAACATTGCACAAGTTACTTTTCACCAGTACAGCGTGAATATGTACGCACAGTCATCCGGAAGAGGGCGAGTGAGTGAAGCTGCTGCTACAGACCACATGAGACATCATATCACATTATGTTCTTCAGCGCGGCCTCTCCCATCCGTATCGGGATGAAGGTCAAAGGTGTGAAAACAAGGAAAGAACCATGAGGGTCACAGCGTTGGTATTAAAAAAATATGTATCACATTTTGTCTTTCAAGACACCATATGAGACAGAAAAAACTATACCAGAAGCACATTTAAGACAATCACATGTTGCATTTTGAGACTGAGGCAGTGAGATTTCTGTCCATGAGACATTCCAGATAGCAAACAGTTCTGAGGTGAAACCAGCCGGCCTCCGATAACGCTCATAGAAAAGTTCTCCGGGGTGGGGAGGGGGGGTGTTGCCTCAGAAAACACGTCTCAGGAGAAATTTGACATCCAACCTTTTTCCAAGGCTGTTTAGGGTAAAGTCAGATAAGGATTACAAATATTTTTCACTTCAGGCAGACAGTATAATTCCTTCAGCCTTGAGTCTTGCTGGGCAACTCTGATATGGTCCAATTCTGGACTTTTTCCTCTGATCCAGCTGTGGCCCTTAGATGTTGACCACCAGCGTCCAGAGTCCCAATCCGAGCGGATGATCTGCGATCCTCAGAGATCGTGTTCACCTTCCGGATTAGCTCGTAAACAGCTGATTTCCGAGGTCACGGCGTAGATCAGATCGGGTGTTCCAACATTAGGTCCTGCTGAAACTCTCCCTCATTTGCCGATAGGCCAGTGCTCCACAAAACGCCAAAAAAGCAAAGCGCCGCCATCGTAATCCAATTTAATCCAGATTCTTCACATTCCCTCAGATCACACAGAGAGCGAGACGTCACCATTCCATCGAATCCATGGCGTATCCTCTTGTTTCGTCTGCGGGGATGGGCCGGCTCCCCCCGTGCCTTGCCTTTTGTTGAAATCTTTCAGTAGAGTTGAATTCCCATACCACCCAATTCATCTTAATCTTCGTTCGAGGTGCTTTCATGAGAAGCTACAGACAAGACAAAAAGCAGCGGCAGCAGGGGGGGGGAGGACGGGGGAGGAGAGGAGAAAAAGGCGACTGCCTCCTTCAGAAGCCAGAACAGAAAATACAGGTAGTCCCCGACTTACGAGCGCTCTGACCTACGAGCGCCCGGACTTACGAGCTGGCGAAAGAGAAGTAAATTTGTAAAAAATACAGCACTTTTTTGTGTTTTTAGATGAAAGTGTGTTAGCTAACCGTTTGGAAACACGTTTCCGACCATGTTTATGAACTAATATGAACGTTTTTGATGAAAAACGAGTGTTCGTAGTAGCGCTAGCATAAATGTTCCAACTTACGAGCGAAAATCCGGACTTACGAGAACACGTGCTTCGTGTTCCAACTTACGAATTTTCGTGTTACGAGCAACTCGCAGGAACGGAACTCGCTCGTAAGTCGGGGACTACCTGTACTGTAGTCCATAAAATAAAAAATTGTTATACAATGTATAAACTAAAACTAGCAAAACAGTTGCTAAAACCTAAACTCAACCAAACAGTAGCTAAAAGCTAAATATAGCAAATCAGCTAATAGAAGCTTAAATATCTAAATGGTAGGTAAAAGCTAAATTTAGCAAACAGGTTATGAAAGCTAAAATAGTTGCACAATAGGCCTATGTATAAGCTAAAACTAGCAACAGTTGCTAAAACCTAAACCCAACCAAACAGTAGCTAAAAGCTAAATATAGCAGTCGATAGAAGCTTGAATAGCTAAATGGTATGTAAAAGCTACATTTACCAAACAGGTGATGAAAGCTAAAATAGTTGCACAGCAGGCCTACATAAATGCTAAAACTAGCAAGTAAACCCAACCAAACAGTAGCTAAAAGCTAAATTGAGCAGAACAATAGCTAGAAACTTAAGTAGCTTATGTTAAAGATATAGCAAAACAGTATATAAAATCAATAAATAGTTATGCAATATAAGCTAAAATAGTAGCTAAAACCTAACAACATCAAAATGATAGCTGAAATTTTGCAAAACTGTAGCTAAAACTTTAACACAACTGAACAATATCTAAAAGCTAAATTTTGCTAAACAGTAAGCTAAAATAGCTACACAGTATGTAAAAGCTAAAACTAGAAAAACAGTATTCAAAACATTTCCACCAATGGTACCTCACTAGAAGCTAAAATAGCTATACAGGTTTTTGAGACATTGAACCCTGAAGCTAAGTTTAGCACGAGCTAATGCTAACCTCAGCCCTAAATTTACCTCTGAACCCAATAAAGTCCAAATAAGGACTACGAGTCCTGACCAGATGGGTGAATTTAATACAAAATACCTGGTACACCCACATGCAATTACATGTTTGCTCACTCAGCAAATATTAAAAATATAATTTATTTTAGGATGAGAGCGAAACTAAAATGTCAAACTCCTGTTTCCAAAATGTACGTATGCCCTGTTTGCTTTGTAGTAGAGAGAAAGCATAAAAGTCCCTAAAACAGAGGAGCTGATGTTGTTGTGTTTCAGCCTCTTGAGGTCGTCAGTTGATGTCGGGCTCAGAACAACCTGTCCAGAACCGTCAGGATCTGTGCCGACTTGGCCCTTTTTCAAAGTAACCAAGAGTTGACTAAACAAAAAAAATACTGTGTATTTATTTATTTTAGCTTTGTTTCCCCTCTTTATCTTTCAGGACAATTCTCTTTCCTTATTTGTTTAATTAGCTATAAAAACGTAAAAACAAGGTTATCATTTTATTTTATCAGTTGTGTGTTGGTGTTATTAATCTTGACTGAGGAGTTCTTTGCATTGTTAATCGTAAATATCTTGTTTAACAAAAGAGGAAAAAAAGAAAATTGTTACCATTAAAACAAGCAGAACAGAAGTGCAACAAAAGCTAAATGTAGCTAAACTGTAGCTAAAGCTCAAACTGCTACAAGTGAAAAGGAGCATGTAGGAAGACAACGTTTTTGTGAATAAAGTTAAATATTTCAAAAGCTATAAACGTTACAACTACTAAAATCACAGTACACTGGTATAGGCAAGTGTTTTGATTTTTAAATTGTTAAATTTTGGTAAAAGTATACAGAAGTACTGTAGTTAGAAAGAAAAACATGGAAAAACTGTGAAGAAGAAAACAAAATGGCTGACGGCATCGCAATCATTCTGTGGAAACACAAAAAGGAAAAATTTAGACTACCGGTAAATAAAACAGAAAAAGTGTTCTGATTTTTGTGGTTTCCGTTGATCGATTTAGTTAAATCCCAAAACTTTCCATGAATTAAAACAAAAAAAAAAATCCCTAATGATTGTGATTTTAAAACACTTCCCACAACCAGTTTCCAGGAAATGTCTCAAAGCACACAAGAGAGATTGTACATGTTAAAAAATAACATGTACCTAATTCACTTCACTGTTTGTATATTAAAAAATTTAATGAAATCTACTATGTCAAAGTTGAACACTGTTGTTGTTGTTTTTTACCTGTATTATTGAGCATGAACTTTGATGTTTTGAACCACTTTGGTCATGGCTGCCTCAGAGGAGTCGATGGGGGAGAGGGTGGGCCACAGAAACTATCTTATCATCAGCAAACTGGTTAGTCCACTATGGGAGTGTGCCGCTTGTGGGACTACCATAAGTTTGTTGGATTGATGAAGTCTTTTGGGTAAAGGACAAAATGTCTCAGCAAAATGTACTACACTTTAAAATTACATAAAAATAATAACCCCAAATAAATGAGAACACCAGAGAAATGAGTCCAAATATTGTTCATCTAATCAAATCCACACCCAAGTACAGACGCAGAGTGTAAAACAATGAGAGGGGAAACGGCTCCAGGACAGTTTCCAAACTGTTCAGACTCCATCGCTTTACAAGGAGATTATTCACAGGTGGAAAATAATCTGGTAGTTTCCAATTTCCACATTTAGTGAGTTTACCCCGAGGTCAGGGCGTAGGACGATTCCAAAAAATGAAAAGCCCCAAGAGCTACGGTTCACGCTCTGCAGGCCTCAGCATGTGGCAGATCAACTGTGGCGCTTTGCCACTGCCTCAACTCTCATCGGTTCTGCACCACATCGCATTAGCTAAGGGCCTGCCCACTACCGGTACTCTCCCAGTCTAGTTTCTGGGAACATCTTGTTCGTGGTTCCAAGCAGACTGCTACAAGCTGACCATTTTCACGTGAGCAGGCAACAACGGTTGACTGGCCAGTGTAGCTACGACACTGGATGACCCACCAAGAACATACATGTCAAGTTTTATGGATTTTTCCGTAAATTATACGCATTAACCACTGTTCTTCATGACTACGGACAGGGGCGGCCGGTCAATAGGGGGCGCTAACTGGAACTTCTGGACCATTTTACATTGAAGATGCCCACTGACTACAGACATACAGAAAAAGTGCTGCAGATTTTTCAAAGACTCCGCTTCAAATATATTTTTATGTCTCAGAGTCGACTTGCAAGGAAATGCCATGGTAGCCCCCTCCTTCTACTCCCCACCTCCACAGCAGACAACCCCATGCTCTTTGATCTACAACACACTGTCCACTTTGCAATGACGATCACACCCACAGAGCGGTCACAGTGGCAATTCACCTGCTCGAAGAACTGATAAACGAGAGTCTGGTGGAGTCGAACATATCAATGGCAACGTTTCTTTAGAAAACACCTAAACAAGTGCAACTAGTTTGGAAACAGTTTTAGGATAACGTTTCTAAAACAAAACATAGCTGCAGAGTTCAGGTTTGGAAAAACTTCGTCTTAGACGTTTGGAACAGCAGCTTAGAAACAAAATCGGGGGAAACGTGTTACCGTAGCAAGTATCTGAATGTGATACAAGACAATACCGGTATATTTTATTGTCTCAATGGGGAAGAGAAATGATAAATATGATGATAAATAGCTTTAATAAATGATAAATAGCTATAATTTGCACAAACCTCTGATGGCAGCTAAGTCGAGATAAATTAAGTTAATGTGCCTGCAGAGATAAGTTATACAAAGACCCATAACTTGTGTTCTGTTGTTCCTATGAAATTACGGACGCGGGTTTCATCTGTGCTGAAGTTAATTATAGGAAACCTGATCGATCAATCATGTAAATATGTTGCGATGTAATTTTATGATTCTGTTATTGAATGGTTCAGCTCTACTGTACCAACATAAATAATGTTTCCTGTCAGTTACATCTCATCACTGAGTCACAGAATTGTTAATGATCTGAAAAAGTGAGAACCCGTGAATTATTGATGATAATTTGTGTCAGTCAGCCCCTCCCTGGGCTGCCACCTTACCGTGGTGGAGGGGTTTGAGTGTCTCAATGATCCTAGGAGCTATGCTGTCAGGGGCTTCATGCCCCTAGAAGGGTCACCCAAGGCAGACAGGTCCTAGGTGAGGGATCAGACAAAGTGCAGCCCAAAAACCCCTATGATGAGTACAATTAATGGACTAAGTTTTCCCTCGCCCGGACGCGGGTCACCGGGGCCCCACTCTGGAGCCAGGCCCGGAGGTGGGGCACGCTGGCGAGCGCCTGGTGGCCGGGCTTTTACCCATGGAGCCCGGCCGGGCACAGCCCGAAGAGGAGACGTGGGTCCCCCTTCCCATGGGCTCACCACCTGTGGGAGGGGCCAAAGGGGTCGGGTGCAATGTGAGATGGGTGGCGGCCGAGGGCGGGGACCCTGGCGGTCTGATCCTCGGCTACAGAAGCTGGCCATTGGGACATGGAATGTCACCTCTCTGGTGGGGAAGGAGCCTGAGCTAGTGTGTGAGGTTGAGAGGTTCCGACTAGAAATAGTCGGACTCACCTCAACGCATGGCTCTGGCTCTGGAACCAGTTTCCTTGAGAGGGGTTGGACACTCTTCCACTCTGGAGTTGCCCCTGGTGAGAGGCGCCGAGCAGGAGTGGGCATACTGGTTGCCCCCCATCTTGGTGCCTGTACGTTGGGGTTCACCCCGGTGAACGAGAGGGTAGCCTCCCTTCGCCTACGTGTGGGGGGACGGGCTCTGACTGTTGTTTGTGCCTATGCACCAAACGGCAGCTCAGACTACCCACCCTTTTTGGAGTCCTTGGAGGGGGTATTGGAGAGTGCGCCTCCTGGGGACTCCCTTGTTCTACTGGGGGACTTCAACGCTCACGTGGGCAATGACAGTGAGACCTGGAGGGGTGTGGTTGGGAGGAACGGCCCCCCTGATCTGAACCAGAGTGGTGTTCTGTTATTGGACTTCTGTGCTCGTCATGGATTGTCCATAACGAACACCATGTTTAAGCATAAGGGTGTCCATATGTGCTCTTGGCACCAGGACACCCTAGGTCGCAGTTCGATGATCGACTTTGTTGTCGTCTCATCTGATCTGCGGCCGCATGTCTTGGACACTCGGGTGAGGAGAGGGGCGGAGCTGTCTACTGACCACTACCTGGTGGTGAGTTGGCTCCGATGGTGGGGGAGGATGCCGGTCAGACCTGGCAGACCCAAACGTATCGTGAGGGTCTGCTGGGAACGTCTGGCAGAGTCTCCCGTAAGACGGAGCTTTAACTCCCACCTCCGGGAGAGCTTTGAACACGTTCCGAGGGAGGCGGGGGACATGGAGTCCGAGTGGGCCGTGTTCCGCGCCTCTATTGTCGAGGCAGCTTATCGGAGCTGTGGCCGCAAGGTTGTTGGTGCCTGTCGAGGTGGCAACCCTCGAACCCGGTGGTGGACACCGGCAGTGAGGGATGCTGTCAGGCTGAAGAAGGAGTCCTATTGGGCCTTTTTGGCTTGTGGGACCCCGGAAGCAGCTGATAGGTACCGGCAGTCCAAGCGGCATGCGGCTCGGGTGGTTGCTGAGGCAAAAACTCGGGCGTGGGAGGAGTTCGGAGAGGCCATGGAGAATGACTTCCGTACGGCTTCGAGGCGATTCTGGTCCACCATCCGGCGTCTCAGGGGGGGAAAGAGGTACGAGACCAACACCATTTATGGTGGAGGTGGCGTGCTGCTGACCTCAACTCGGGATGTTGTGAGTCGGTGGGCGGAATACTTCGAAGACCTCCTCAATCCTACTGGCACGTCTTCCACTGAGGAAGCAGAGCCTGGGGACTTTGGGTCGGGTTCTCCGATCTCTGGTGCTGAGGTCGCCGAGGTGGTTAAAAAGCTCCGCGGTGGCAAGGCTCCGGGGGTGGATGAGATTCGCCCGGAGTTCCTTAGGGCTCTGGATGTTGTAGGGTTGTGTTGGCTTACGCGACTCTGCAATATCGCGTGGACATCGGGGGCAGTTCCCTTGGATTGGCAGACTGGGGTGGTGGTTCCCCTATTTAAAAAGGGGGACCGTAGGGTGTGTTCCAACTATAGGGGGATCACACTCTTAAGCCTCCCTGGTAAGGTCTATTCAGGGGTTCTGGAGAGGAGGGTCCGTCGGATAGTCGAACCTCGGATTCAGGAGGAGCAGTGTGGTTTTCGTCCTGGTCGTGGAACACTGGACCAGCTCTACACCCTCAGCAGGGTCCTGGAGGGTGCGTGGGAGTTTGCCCAACCAGTTTACATGTGTTTTGTGGACTTGGAGAAGGCATTCGACCGCGTCCCTCGGGGGGTTCTGTGGGGGGTACTCCGGGAGTATGGGGTACCAGGCCCTTTGATAAGGGCTGTTAGGTCCCTGTACGACCGGTGTCAGAGCTTGGTCCGCATTGCCGGCAGTAAGTCAGGCTCGTTTCCGGTGAGAGTTGGACTCCGCCAAGGTTGCCCTTTGTCACCGATTCTGTTCATAACTTTTATGGACAGAATTTCTAGGCGCAGCCAAGGTGTTGAGAGGATCCGTTTTGGTGACCTTAGAATCGCTTCTCTGTTTTTTGCAGATGATGTGGTCCTACTGGCTTCATCAGTTCGTGATTTACAACTTTCACTGGAGCGGTTTGCAGCCGAGTGTGATGCGGCCGGGATGAGGATCAGTTCCTCCAAATCCGAGGCCATGGTCTTGAGCCGGAAAAGGGTAGCATGCCCTCTCCGGGTCGGGGAGGAGGTCCTGCCCCAAGTGGAGGAGTTTAAGTATCTCGGGATCTTGTTCACGAATGAGGGAAAACTGGAGCGTGAGATCGATAGGCGGATAGGTGCAGCGTCCGCAGTGAAGCGGGCGCTGTACCGGTCTGTCGTGGTGAAGAGAGAGCTGAGTCAAAAGGCAAAGCTCTCAATTTACCGATCGATCTACGTTCCCACCCTCATCTATGGTCATGAGCTTTGGGTTGTGACCGAAAGAACAAGATCTCGGATACAAGCGGCTGAAATGAGTTTTCTCCGCAGGGTGGCTGGACTCTCCCTTAGAGATAGGGTGAGAAGCTCAGTCATCCGGGAGGGACTCGGAGTAGAGCCGCTGCTTCTCCACATCGAGAGGAGCCAGTTGAGGTGGCTCGGGCATCTGGTTAGGATGCCTCCTGGACGCCTCCCTGGTGAGGTGTTCCGGGCACGTCCCACCGGGAGGAGACCCAGAGGAAGACCCAGGACGCGCTGGAGGGACTATGTTTCTCGGCTGGCCTGGGAACGCCTTGGGATTCCCCCGGAGGAACTGCTCCAAGTGGCTGGGGAGAGGGAAGTCTGGGCCTCCCTACTTAGGCTGCTACCCCCGCGACCCGACCCCGGATAAGCGGAAGAAGATGGATGGATGGATGGATGGATGAATTTGTGTCAGTCTAAACCCTGCCCAAATTTACATCTAGTACTGTATATAGGTAAATCAGTAAAACTGATCACCACCTATATCATCACATAGTGGTGGAAAGTTCATGATATGGGTTTGCAAACCAGCCTGAGACCCTTGTAGTCATAAACTCATTGGTCACTAAAGTATTCTGGAGTCAAACGTGAGGCCATGCGCTCCTGTTGGGATTAGAGTGAAGAGTTAACAACAGCTAGTCTGTGAGGCCGTCCACATAGGAACATATTTGTATTTGTTTAACTTTTTGTGAATACGCAAAGGATTTTTATTTTTATAGTTACAGACTTTGCATTTTAGGAGCCCCAAAGTAACATTTTCTTTGAGAAATGGGTCCAAAAGTGAAAACAAATATCTTCAAATACCGCCCCTGCGTTTTCATGTAGATGGCCAAAATGCAACATTTTGAAAGATCTTGTAACCCCACCCCTCCAACCTAAGGATGTCCTCCTCTTCCTATGTGTTTACATGTTGAGGCTAGCATTTAAACTTCATGAGCATGCCCCACGCCTTGTTTCCTGCTTCAAGCTGTTGGGCTATTTTTAGAGTTTCCATGAAAATTGCATCACTTCTAATAGTGTGTTTACAAGCATATTTTTAGATTCAACAAATAAAAAGGTCATTTAGCAAAAACTGCATTCCCATGTGGACAAGGCCTGATTGAGAGGCTAACAATCACTGTCTTTTTAAAACAACTTCAATCTAAAAAATACTTTATATGTAGGCCTATGATTCAAGCGAATGTTAATTTTGAACCTGTATGAGCCATCAGCTTTTCAACACAGTTATTGGAGCAAAGGTTTTCCTGCTGGAAGAATCCAGTCTGCACCGGAAGAGCAACTAATTTTGCTGCTATTAGTTCTTAGTAATAACCACATTTGAATCTAATTAACCATTAAATGCAACGTGTATGTTTTATTGTATGTTATGTTCATAAAATTAAGCAATCCATGTAGGTTTTGGCCTTGTTATTTTGTTAATCCAGTCACAATTAAACTACCGGTATATCTCCAAACTAGGGATGTACAATATTGGATTTTTGGCCGATATCCAATATGCCAATATGTTAAAACTTATTTGGCCGATAATTGATACCAATATTTTATATACTTTCCTTTGTCAGAACATATCCCTCTTATTAGGCTTATTTGCTACAAAAAAATTGTGTAACAGCTGGTGACATATTCAATAACAGCCATATGATATGCATAGCACTTTAATTTATATTAAATGAAATGTGTTAAATGTTATTTATTAGCATTAGCGACCAGTGATGCAGTCTCACTGTGGAGGCTTGTTCCAGGTTTCTATCTGCAGTGTGGGATCCCCTGCACTCTTGCGCATGAAGGACAGTCTTTTTAAGTTCAAAGTTTCTGTCTATCCATTGTGCCGTAAGACTAATCATGCTAACGGGGCTAACACGACGTCAAAAATGTCTGTGGTAAAACTCACCCAAGTGCTATCGGCTATTAGCTTCTCAATGACGTCGGAAATGACTGCTTGTAACTCGAGTAAGGCTACGTCGGAAAAATATCAGACTGGGGACGATGTAGCGAGGCTCAACGTAGTCCAAAAATCTTCAGAATCCGACATCCTCACCAATGAAAAAAAATAAAAAAAATTCCACACCGCCAACATTTTGAATTTTCCTCTCCACCGTGAGATCAGGTAGGTGTTGCCGCTGCAGTCATCCTTGTCACTGGGTTGTCCTACAAAAACAGCATCTTTTATAGCGGTGAGTTATTTTGATGGAATGGCCTATGTCCGATATTGAATTTTAATGCCGATAATAATCAGCCGATACGATATATGCCGATAATATTGTGCATCCCTAATCCAAACAGCTCTCTGGAACAGGTAAGATCATATTTGCTTACAATCTTCCCCCTGAACCCCACTTCAAATGATCTAATATATGTTCGTGCTGCTGTTTGTAATGATATTTTCCTATTACATTAGGGCTTAGTGTATTTCTAGTTGAAGTATTACAAGTTGATGTTTTTCTTAGTTATATAGATGTTATTACTGTTTTTCTCTTACATTTTGTTTTTGAATGTATAGGACCCTGTGTACAGTACATAATCTCGTTTTCATCACATGTACCACATGCGGTGCAAATGACATTAAAGACTCTCTGACTGACTAAACTGCCATTTTCAGATGTTTTTCTCACCAAGTCAATACTTTTGACCACAGTAGTTTATGTATGGACTTTGGCCTTTAAAACAGGCCTTTAAAGTAGCCCCATTCAATAACAACAAAAAGTACTGTATACAGTATTAAAAAAGTACTTTTTGCTTTTTGTTCTGAGTTTTCTTCTTGTTTTTGGAAATTTACCGTCACCCAGCATTGTGTATGACCAGCTAGGATTACAGTACAGTAAGGTCAACGGGGAGGAAGAAGCGGGAACTCTTGGCAAAACAAATGAACAAAAGGCCAATGTAAATGGGAAGGGATTACCGTAATCAACAACACCATAAAACATGCTCACTCACTCACACACACACACACACACACACAAACCTTCTGATGAATGCTGGCTTCGAATGAAACGGATGTTCCCATGAAAGGAGATGAGGAAGTACTGACAGGAGGAGTGGTGTGTGAGGGTTTCCAGGGATGGCGTCAACCCCCACGACGCACACCCTGCATACAGTACTGTATCAGTAAATTCAACAGAAGTTAAACAGGAAGAACAAAATGAAACATCGGAGTTTATGAAGAAGTTTACATGTACTGTATTTTGAGTAAAACCTGTTAAACTGGCAGGTAATTATTTCTCTAATGTAACTTGTGTAAACATTTTAGTAAAGAAAAAACGAATCATCTTCCTACTTATGAATTTACCTGTATGGCAAGCCAATTTATCATATAATAAGTAGAATCTTCAAAACATCTTTTTACGTCAGTTCTTTTTGGTTTAAATTGATATTTTAGCTATGTAAATCATATTTTTCCTGTCCCCAACCAACAATTTAGATTTGTAAAAAAAAAAAAAAATACAAAAAAATACAAAACATTCTTCTGAGGACAACTGGCATCATCTTCCCCTTAATACGTTTTGAGTTTTCAGCTCAGTTCAACTGCAAATACAATAAATGCTGTTTGGCTAGAAGGGTAATCTTTGTGGATATAAAATTAAATATAATCCTGTAGTTTAAAGTCAGAAATTTAATTTTAGAGATTCAAAGTGAAAAACTGTATATCTACAATAAAATGTTGAATATGCCATAAAATAAATGTTTTAACAAGTAAACGTAGCATCGTGAACATTCATCAGTTCAAAGCCAGTTAGTAAAAACAGCAACACCTAAACATACATTATATATTACTGTATTTTCTGGCGTATGTCACACCTTTTTGCCTAATTTGCATGCCCTGCGACTTATAGGGCGAAGCGACATATTTATGGATTTTTCCAATTTATTGGACATAATTGGAGAATGCGACTTATAGGGCGGAAAATACGGTAGTCATATTTATTAAGTACTTGTTGGAAATTTGTCTTATTTAACCTGAATGAAATGAAATGAAAATGGTTTTGACTAGAACCATAACTCTTCCTACAACCAATAAATAAACGTATCTGGTCCAAAAGCTCAAGTTTGGACCTTTCCGCTTGTCAACACATATTTTGATTAACTCCTCTCTTTTTTAATAATGTCTTTGTCTGTCATCTGTGTATGTTTCCCATACACAGACGAAATTCGTCTCTGCATTTAACCCAACCACCACCAGGTGGTGCAGTTTTTTGTTGTTGTTGTTGTTTGTGTGTATTGATAGAAGGTCTTTTCCAGGAACTTCTTCTTTGGAGCCCGTTATAATTCAAAATGTGGCCGAGGGTGTGACCAGAAAGTGACGTACCTTAACCTTGGAGTTCAGCTGGAATGGTTTTGGATGGTTCCCTTGGCTCTTTTTCCACCGTCCGCATCTGTCTGATTAACCTGGGGTCGCATTTCCTCCTTCGTCCACATCCTGGGAAATTGGTTACAGTCCTGTGAACTTTATATTATTGTTGGCAGCTGTGGTCAGAGGACCATGAAGCTACTTGGAGATGGTCTTGTACAGGGGCGGGCAGCCAATAGGGGGCGCTAGGGCGCCGCCCCACTGGAACTTCTGGACCATTTTACATTGAAAACTTTTTAAAAAGTGTAATAAAAATGAAATAATAATAAAAATATTTCGATATATATGCATATATGTTTTAGTTGTCTAGGATAAATATTTTATGAGTAATGATGAGTTATATTGTTTGTTTCAAAAAACGTTTTCTGATTGGTGACGTATTTCCTGTTTTGGGGGCGCATGGATCTTATCCATAGACTGTCGTTATAAATGACGCATGCACAGTTATTCCACGATGTTACAAAACAATGGGAAGATGCTGGGCGCAATTTTCACCGCCCTGAACACATCCAACGTGAGCTCTACCTACCGATTGCGTGTTTCCGTCCGTTTATTTATTTGTTTAAAAAAAATACAAAAATTGTCTGGAAAATGAGCCGTGCGGTCAGTGACTCAAGCAGGCTTGCTCAGGTAAGTTTTAAATCATTGAAAGCCTTTAACTAATGTCTATTTGCATTTCTGACTGATATGCCTCTCAAATTTTAGATGGCTGTTTGTGAAAAAGCCTTCAGATGACTGTCTATTCTAAAAGTGGCAACTGGTGAGTTTGTTTTTGGAGCTAGCATATGCTAGCCTTTATCTAATGCTTATATTATTATATTACCATTCCTGTCTGATATCCTTTCCACTTTTAGGTGGATCTGTTTGTGATTAAAGCCTTCAGCTGACTGTTTATTCTAAAAGTGGCAACTGGTGAGTTTGTTATTTTCTTTGTTTGTTTGTGGAGTTAGGTTGCCAGCGCAGGTTATTGTACAGTATTGGACTCTGATGGCTACATTTATTTTGATTTGCTTATAAAAAATGATCAAACATTAATAATTTTATATGCTAAATGTCACTGGTGTTTTACTATTTCTTAACACTGTATTGATCTGGAGAATGAAAACAAAGCCTCTTGCAATTAGAAATGCAGAAATGTTTTAATTTCACTTATTTTCCTTTCTATAATTTATATATAATTTATTTTTTATATATATTTTTGTTTGTTCTTTGTTGTTTTAGTGAGTCAAATCGGTCTTTTGCAGACACGTGACATTTTGCACTCCCGGTCGCCATATTGTATGGATACCGGTTCATTTAAACAGAGGAAGTCCATGCCTTAGCTGCTACCTCGTAAGGATCAATGTTGTTAATTGAAGCTAACTTCACCATGTAACGTTCTCTGGCTTCAAGGTTGAGTTTCTCTCCATAAGGCTTCTGCTCATTTTTATATTTAGTTTGCATTTTGCTGATGTTATTGTTCTGTATCGCACTGTGTTTAACATGGACTTCCTTTGTTTAAATGAACCGGTATACACCCAACATGGCGACCGTAAGTGCAAAAAGACATGAGCTGTGACGTCACGTGCAAAAGACCGATTGGCTCTTCTCATCCTGAGCATTTAATTGTTCTGTTGACCTTGTATTAATCTGCATTTAATTTTAAAAAAACTACTTGAACTTTGGAAATTATTTTTATTTTGGAGAAACATTACTATAATACTGGTTAACATGTAGCCTGGTTAAAACCAGACCCTTGTCCTTCACTTCGCTTTGTACTAGGGTCTGGGACTTCTCTCATAGACAACGATTTCTCCGGTAGATTTTTGACCGGACCAATCAGAGAACAGAAGGCGGAGTTTTGAACGACGTCGACTGACGTCGTCAGTTAAAATGGCTGCCGCCACGAAGGAATTTTCATGAAAACAAGGTAAAAAACTATTATTTCTTTGCTGAGAAAAAATATATTTCTTAGCTGACGTTATATCAGAAGTGTTCCTGAGCTTAACAGTTCCTAAATCAATTCACGAAATGGTCAAATCTGCTGGATTTAAATTGTTTCGGTTTGACATTTTCCAAACAGCCTCGGGTGCGCTACGAAAATAAATGATAAAAAATCGAATTTTATCTCAAATGTTTAATCTAGGCCAACAGTCAGTAAATTAGAGCCATATAATTACACATAATAGGTAGGTGCAGCGTCCACAGTAAGCGGGCGCTGTACCGGTCTGTCGTGGTGAAGAGAGAGCTGAGTCAAAAGGCAAAGCTCTCAATTTACCGATCGATCTACGTTCCCACCCTCATCTATGGTCATGAGCTTTGGGTTATGACCGAAAGAACAAGATCTCGGATACAAGCGGCTGAAATGAGTTTTCTCCGCAGGGTGGCTGGACTCTCCCTTAGAGATAGGGTGAGAAGCTCAGTCATCCGGGAGGGACTCGGAGTAGAGCCGCTGCTTCTCCACATCGAGAGGAGCCAGTTGAGGTGGCTCGGGCATCTGGTTAGGATGCCTCCTGGACGCCTCCCTGGTGAGGTGTTCCGGGCACGTCCCACCGGGAGGAGACCCAGAGGAAGACCCAGGACGCGCTGGAGGGACTATGTTTCTCGGCTGGCCTGGGAACGCCTTGGGATTCCCCCGGAGGAGCTGCTCCAAGTGGCTGGGGAGAGGGAAGTCTGGGCCTCCCTACTTAGGCTGCTACCCCCGCGACCCGACCCCGGATAAGCGGAAGAAGATGGATGGATGGATGGATGGATAATTACACACTGGTAGCAGAAAAAATATCCACCGAGTGGTTTCTGAGCTATTTATCTGAATAGCCTGGACCTCGCCAGGCTAAACTAACAAAACTCCGCCTTCTGTTCTCTGATTGGTCCGGTCAAAAATCTACCGGAGAAATCGTTGTCTATGAGAGAAGTCCCAGACCCTAGTACAAAGCGAAGTGAAGGACAAGGGTCTGGTTTTAACCAGGCTAGTTAACATGCAAATGACAAACAACATAACCCTGCCTCTTGGCATGGTGACCTCCACGACCCAAGAAATGGAAGTGGTTTGATTCTATGTAACACGGGCCTGCCACAGCCTGTAATTTATTTATAGATTAGGATGACAGAGTAGGTCTGAGCCTGTGTAGACAAACACGTTTTGGGCGCGTGTGGTGCGTCACACACCCGGGTTTCCTCCAGTTTCATGACATCACCTGACTCTGACTCATGTTGTTTAGTCCAAAGTCCCTCCTTGTTTCTATAAAGGAGCTGCAGCTCAGCTCTTCAGGCCAAACACGAGCAACATGTGCTCAGAGATCGAATGTGCGGTTTGTTACCGGACCTACAACGCGGGTCTCCGCTGCCCCCGGGAGCTCCGCTGCCAACACAGCTTCTGCGAGAGCTGCCTGCGGGCCTTGAGCCTGCCGCCGGGGCCCGAACACGCCGCTCCGCTGCACCACCGGCTCATCTGCTGCCCGCTGTGCCGGGAGCCCACCGTCCTCCCCCCGGAGGGGAGCGTCAGGACCGAGCTGAGGGTGGACGAGGCCGTCCTGGAGCGGCTGCTGGCTGCAGGAGTCCTGGACGAGGAGGACGAGGCGGAGGTCCCAGAGAGTCCAGCCGAGGAGGGAGACTGCTCCGCGGGCGTCAGAGGAGGGAGGCTCCGGAGGAGCTGGAAGAAAGTGTGGAGGAAGATCAGCGGCAGGAGCTGCCACAGACAAGGTGAGGAGGCAGGCAGCAACCCTCCTGCTGTCCTGGGGTCAAAATGACTGGGGGAGAGGGTCATAATTAAATTTTAAAAGGTTCAAGACAAAAAACTAAAACAACCCAGAAAAAAGAGGAAAACTAAACTGAGAAAACTATGATAAAAAAAACTATGATAAAAACTCAGTCCATTCTGAGAGGCTGTTAACATTAATAAGATCAGTGGCGGCTCGTGGAGTTTCCACCAGGGGGGGCTATAACTCCAAAATAGAATGT
>JBBPBX010016956.1:32591-47447 GCA_038048925.1 Garcialebias charrua | reverse complement strand
AACTTCACTCACACCTGTCCAACAACAACATTTATGAAGAGTTTCAATCTGGATTTCGCCCCCACCATAGCACCGAAACAGCTCTAGTAAAAATTACTAACGACCTCCTTCTTGCTGCTGACTCTGGTCTTCTGTCCATCCTCATTCTTCTTGATCTAAATTCTGCCTTCGACACCATCTGTCATTCTATCCTCCTCAACAGACTAACCTCCATCGGCATCTCTGGCACCCCGATAGACTGGTTCAGCTCCTATCTCTCTGACCGCACTCAATTCATTCAGCTTAAATCCTTCCGTTCCCAGTCTTCCCCTGTCTCCACGGGTGTCCCCCAAGGCTCTGTCCTCGGACCCCTCCATTTACCTCCTTCCTCTAGGCCACATCTTCCGCAAACATGGCATCCATTTCCACTGTTATGCTGATGACACGCAGCTCTACCTGTCATCAAAACCTAACTCCACCCACCCGCCCTCCATCCTCACCGACTGTCTCATTGAGCTTAATCACTGGTTTTCTAACAATTTCCTTCAACTAAACAGCAACAAAACAGAAGTCATTCTCGTCGGTACCAAAAACTCTATTTCAAAATCAGAACATCTTCTCGTCCCCCTTAACAACTCTCTGCTATCCCCCTCCCCTCAGGTCAAGAGCCTCGGTGTCATCCTCGACACCACTCTCTCCTTCACTTCACACATCAACAATATTACTCGGTCTGCCTATTTCCACCTCCGTAATATTAACCGTCTCCGTCCTTCTCTCACACCCCGCTCCACAGCCATCCTGGTGCACAGTCTTGTGACTTCCCGTATCGATTACTGCAACTCCCTTCTCTACGGCCTCCCCAACAAATCTCTCCACAAGTTACAGATGGTCCAGAACTCAGCTGCCCGTGTCATCACTCAAACCTCCTACTATAACCACATCACTCCTGTCCTGCAGCAGCTCCACTGGCTCCCGGTTAAATCACGCATCATCTTCAAAATTCTACTCCTCACGTTCAAAGCTATCCACAACCTTGCCCCTCCTTATCTATCTGACCTCCTACAAATCTCCATCCCATCACGCTCTCTCAGATCCTCCTCTTCGCTACATCTCCATGTACCCTCTGCCCGCCTCTCCACCATGGGGAGCAGGGCCTTCACCTGCTCTGCCCCTCACCTCTGGAACGCTCTACCGCCAGACCTTCGAAACACCACCTCCCTTTCTCTGTTCAAGACTGCCCTGAAAACCCATCTCTTTAGACTAGCTTATCACTAACTTTACTAAATGTATTTTTATCTTCCATTTTATATCCTTTATGTATTTTATATTTCAATTTGTCGCTGATAATGTTTGCTCTGTATTCACTGTGTTGGTTTGTTAAGTGTCCTTGGGTGTCATGAAAGGCACTTTTAAATAAAATGATTATTATTATTATTATTAAGGTGCTGCTTGTTGCAGAGAATCAAGTCAAATCTCTAATCTTGTTAAATGTTATTGATTTTACTTGTTTTATTACTTGTTTTATTGACGTTTAAATTCTGTTGCACTTTGTAGCACTTTGAGATTTTCATTAATGAAAAGTGCGTTATAAATTAAATTCATTATTATTATTATTATAATCTGTCTTCTGATCATCAGGTGAATTTATGTCAGGACTCAAACCCAGAAAGTGCATTTTCTGTGGCGAGACGTTCGGAACAGAAGTGGAGCTCCAGTGTCACATCACCACGCACAGCAAGAAGTTCACGTGTCGCTTCTGCGGCAAAGCCTTCCACGCCGGCTCCCTGCTGGAGCGTCACCTGCGAGAGAAGCACTGCATCTTCGAGGGGAACGGAGGCGGGACGGGGAGCAGCGGGAGTCAGAACGGGACGCCCAACGGGCTCACTCAGACCTCCAAACGAGGAGCGGGAGGAGCTGAAAGAGCGACGATGGCCGCCGTGGAGCCGACGGACTTACAGAACCTTCTTCTGAAGAGCGGAGTCGTCGGGGGAGGAGCAGCGCAGGGGGGAGACGCAGCCAACAGCCACGAGGCGAGCGGCGGCGAGGAGGAGCTGGATCACCCTGAGCCGATGTACGCCTGCGACATCTGCGGAGCGGCCTACACCATGGAGTCCCTCCTGCAGAACCACAGGCTGCGCGACCACAACATCCGACCCGGAGACGACGACGCTGGTAAGACGTTCTGCTTCCGTTCGCCGCTCTCGCTTCCCCTTCTCCGTCACGACTAACACCTCCACGTGTCAGGTTCCAGAAAGAAGAAGGCCGATTTCATCAAAGGGAACCACAAGTGCAACGTGTGTTCCAGGACCTTCTTCTCCGAGAGCGGTCTCCGCGAGCACGCTCAGACGCACCGCGGCCCGGCCAAGCATTACATGTGTCCGATCTGCGGCGAGCGCTTCCCGTCCCTGCTGACGCTCACGGAACACAAGGTTGGTGCTGATGACGGAGGCCCGATCATCGGGACTCAGGATCCGGTTTTCTGGCAGAGCAGTTGTAGTCGGGGCCTGATGAGAGAGTTTTGTTCTGAGATGCAGAGAGAAGAAATTAGAATTTTAACGCTCGTTTGAACAAATGTCACTAAAGTGAAGCTTCTTCAGGACATGGAGGAGGATGATACAAAATATTACACACATATAAAATTATTTAAATACTTGATAAGAAAGATGTAATATGATGTTATGAATTTATAGATTATTGCAGATGGAGTTGGGTGATATTTGTTTAGTTGGGTTTATTTTGTTATTGAAATGCAGCCAGATATAAGTTATTGTCTTAATGAGAAAACAGCAGCTGAAATTAGTTTTCTGATTCCTTTCATTTGTTTTTAATTCGTTGTGCTTTGTTTGTATTTTTGTACCTGTGGGTTGATTTATAGACCAGGATGAGTGGACTACAGTCAAGTAAATGAATATATAAATATAACAAATAGGTCTGTCGCAATAAACAATAAATCAATTACCTGTACCGTATTTTTCGGAGTATAGGTCGCACCTTTTTATGTTTTTTTCAAGGCCTGCGACCTATACTCAGGTGCGACCTATATATGGCTTTTTATCACTTTCGGCGAAACAAATTTTTAAATCCAGCTCATTTCACAATTACGTTCATTTATTAAGGAAAAGTTCAGCTCAGACACATATTTGCTATAATTTTTATCAAACAAATAATTGTTTTTAAGTGTTAATCTTCTTAAAAGCCTTGCTGTGCGCTCCTGTGGCAGACATTTGCAGCAGAGCTAAACGTAGGTGCGACCTATACTCCGGTGCAACCTATTTAGGGATTTTTCCAATCTATTGGTAATAATTGGACAATGCGACCTATACTCCGGTGCGACCTATACTCCGAAAAATACGGTAATCATATGATAAATTAAAATTATCAACCTCGTTTTCATTTATCGGCTTTATCATTTCTTCATCGCTCTCTTTCTACAGAAGACACTGGATGACAAAAGGCTCAACTCTGGTGCTCTTCACTGACCCCGCCCTTTTTCCTTTTCTTTAAAATCTGATCCCAAATGGCGTTTTTGAATTGTTAAAAGCAGCTAAGCTGAGAAGCTAAGCTATGAGCTAAGCTAACAGGCCGACCTCGGGAACAAACCTCCGTCTTGCCGAAGCTCCAAAATTCACGGTTGAAACTTGTGCCTTCGTGTAAAAAGTTGCTTTTCTCTGCAAAAAGAAGCTGAGAACTTGTTTACTGATTTTTTATTAAAAGCTTTGTGTGAAAAACGATATGCTAAAGAGCTCAAACCACACGAGCTCTGCCATTTTGAGAAAAACAGGATCAAGAGGCAACCCATGTCACGTCAAGGGGCCTCCCTACCATTTTTCTTAAAGAGACACAATGCTTGCTCCCTCACTATCCATCATTTAGTTCAAACAGTCTTATACTGCCATCCAGTGGTCAAAAAAGGTACTACACTTAAAAATTAACCAACATTTCTTCTTAAATTTGACAATAATTATTGTCAAATTTCAAACAATATTATCATTTATCGCAATAATTTCTGAGAAAATTAATCGCCCAACAGAATTTGTTATTGTGACAGGCCTAATAACAAGCAAACTAACTGTGCCATATTTTTCCAGATAGAAAGTCCTTCTGATGCTTGAAATTGCTCATATGTGGGTAAAGTGATTGATCAGAGTGCAGACGCTTCAGTGTGTGCAGCTGTGAGTCAGAATAATCAGTAGGTTGGTAGTTCAAATCCAAACACTTTCTGATGTGCTGATCAGAATTATATGAAGACGGTTTACCAACAACAACCTATTCATGTTTTTATGAATGGAAAACGATCCTAAAGCTGGATTCTTGCATTTCGGTAAAATCTGGCCCTGGTTCTGCTCTGTCCCCCGTGCAGGTGACCCACAGTAAAAGCCTGGACACAGGAACCTGTCGGATCTGTAAGATGCCCCTGCAGAGCGAGGAGGAGTTCATCGAGCACTGCCAGATGCACCCCGACCTCAGAAACTCTCTCACCGGCTTCCGCTGCGTCGTCTGCATGCAGACGGTCACCTCCACCCTGGAGCTGAAGATCCACGGCACCTTCCACATGCAAAAGCTTTCCAGCGGCTTGGTGCCGGGAGGAGCCGCAGGTGGCAACGGAGGAGCGGGCGGGGGTAGCGGCTCGGCCTCGTCCTCCCCCAACGGGCAGCTGCAGCAGCACAAGCTGTATAAATGTGCCTTCTGCCTGAAGGAGTTCAAGAACAAAGGAGAGCTGGTGAAGCTGGACGTGAACGGGCTGCCGTACGGTCTCTGTGCTGCTTGTATGAGCAGGTAAGATGTTTACTCCCCAACTGCCGCTCAGAGCAGTGTGAAAACGATGCAGGCTGCAGTAAGACGAACACAGCCAGGAATGTTGTTGGTGTGTTTGATCCCAGCCCGTTCAGAGCCGAGGAGTTCCTGCTCGGTTAATGTAACGGAGTTTTAAAAAACAGCCGAATGTCGCCAACCCTGTCCATGTTCAGATGAGTGTTGTTGTTTTTTTTAATGAAAGATTTTTTTTTTTCAATTGATTTTTGATTTTTAACATGCAAACAGAAAAAAAAGAGAACACAAAGAACAAAACCCCTCCCCTCCTGCACTGGATCAGTCAAACTTGCAAAAACAAATTAAACAGGCATTGACACGTTTTCCACACACAACACAAGAGGCTGCCAAGTGTCCCGAAATCTTTTTACAGAACCCTTCAGGGTATATCTAATAGTTTTCTAAACAAATATGATACAGTACCTCTCTTATCAAATGTTCATATGCTGGGGTGTGTAGATCCTTCCAACTGCATAAGACAAGTCTCCTGGCCAGGAGAGAGCCAAAAGCAATCACAACCTTCTTGTACTTGCCGAAGGACGCATCCACAGGGACCACCCCAAACAGTGAGATGAACGTTGATAGGTGTACAGTTCTCCCACATATCCCAGAGAAGGTGTCAAAAATAGAATGACAAAAGATCTGCAGTTTGGGACAGACACAGAATGTATGCAAGTAGCTGGAGTTTGTTTACAATGATTACATGCGGGGTCCAGGTTGGCTTTGATCTTGGACAGCTTGTCTTTGGACCAGTGCAGCCGGTGTACCACCTTGAAGTGAATCACAGCGCCTCAGACAAAATGAAGATGAGTAAATGTTCTTAATGATCCTTCTCCAGATTGAGTCTGATATGGATTCCTCCAAGTCTGCTTCCCATTTCAGTTTAAGTCCAAACTGGACTCTGTATGAACTGAGCGGTGTCCAAATTTTGCCAAGGCCCCCTTGGTATCAGACCTGCATTCCAAAATCTTAGCCACAAAATGTTTAGAGGGCTACAAAGGAAAACAGAGCTCAATGTGACAAAATGTCTCAGTTGCACATATCTGAAAAACTGTGACTGTACCAATTCAGCTGTTTGTTACCACACACATCTGGTAAAACTGATTCTTGGACGTGCACATTATTTTGCTGCCGTCCGCTGCCCACATCAGCTGCCCCCACATTTAGGATTTAATCAACTGGAGTACTCTTTAGATCTTAAGACAGGCACATTGGGACCAGTTTTTGATCATCAGCACCATCAGGGTGGGTTAAAGACCTGCTGAGCTCCTGCAGGAGTCAGAATACAGATCTAGAGATGTTTGAGATGTCCTGGATGTCTCTGGGATTATATTGAGAAAATAGTTGTCACACAAATGTTTGATCATATTTATAATTGATCCATTCTCACCTGTCCAGTCTGGAATCCCTTTCCCAGGACTCATCAGGTCCTTGTTGGATCGTCTGCCTCCCTCAGCCTGGTCCTGGTCCTGACACTATTTGTGCAGCTGTTTTTGGGTCCTTTCAGCCACTGTTTTACAGCAAACACCTGAGTTTTTTTTTTTATTATAACTTAGCTTCAAGCCTGATTACCAGAATGAGCTGAATGAAGTCTAAATGTTCATTTAGGGGAGCGAATGGCCATAGTCCCAGTCAGGGGGGAGCGGTGACGCCTGGAGACACGCAGGCAGAGAAGGCCTTGCTCAGGTGTCCAGACTGCGGCGTGAAGTTTGAAAGCCTGGAGGACTTGGAGAGTCACGTGCAGTCGGACCACCCTGAAAGCAGCGCAGCGGGCAAAAAGGCAGAGGCTTCACCTGCACCCAAGGTGAGAAAAGCAAAAAACGTTTTAAATTTTTTTTAAATTAAATTTATTCATTTTACATTAAAACATAAAAATAAATAATAAAAAAACATTTCATAAATATGTGAAATAAAGAATACATAAAATGAAAGGTGGCAGAAAGAAGAAGAATTCTTATTATGTCTGCCCCTTTTTTTCAAAAACAACAATTCTCAAACGATAATCTTCCAGAAATAACAGATGAAAAGAGTAATTTTCACACTCAACGATAACTAGTACATTAGACGCTTAACTAAAGCTTTAGTAGTTTGCTAACAGTTTAGATTTGATACTTTTTTTGAATTTAGTCACAGAGTTAATATCTTTAGCATCATTTCCCAAAACATTCCAAAATTCCACTCCCTTTATTGAAATAAACTGAATTCAGATTTTCATTAATGAAAAGTGCGTTATAAATTAAATTCATTATTATTATTATTATTATTATTATTATTATTATTATTATTAAACTGTCCCTTTAAACTAGTCCTATACCTTGGCATTACAAATATTTGAGTTCCCTTTAGACTGTAGCAGCTTTCTCTCTTAACGAAACACATTTGGACATTTGAGGGTAGCATATCCCTATGAGCCCTATACATAACTAACAAAATATTATAGTCCACCAAATCATAAAACTTCAGTACTTTCAGTTGTTTAAATAATATATTTGATGGATGACAATAAGGTTTTCTAGCAATAAATTTCACAGCTCTTTTCTGTAAAATAAAAATCGAGTTTGTTATAGTTTTACAGGCTTTTCCCCAAACCTCCAGTCAGTAAATTAAATGTGGAACAAAGATTGAATTATACAGCAAATAAAGAGCCCTATCATTCAACAAGTCCTTAAGTTTATACAGTACTGCAATAGATTAAGATAACTTAATTTTAACATAATTTATATGCTGTTTCCACGACATTTTGTCATCAACAATTACACCCAAGAACTTCATCTCATCCACTCTACTTAGCTCGACACCATCAATTGAGATAGAAAAATTATCAGTTTTTTTGTTACTAAATAACATGAAATTTGTTTTGTCTAACTTCAGGGGCATGAATTGAAAGACATGTTAGATTTCAACAAAACATCATGAAAAATAAACAGTTTTTTTACATGAAGAAAGGATTCTTTTTTTATTTTTAGATGCGGGTTGGGTGGAGTAGCTATGACCTGTCAGTATCTTACATGCAGCAAACATTAGTTAGTGTCTTACGTGCAGCAAAGAGCAGTGTCCCGCCTGTTTTCTGCTGCAGGTAAGATGGTGACTGTGCAGACCTACTGTAATAACCAGATGAGAGTTCCTCTCCGCATCAGATCTGATTTTAGAGCCTTCTGACGCGATGGAGCTGTTCCCAGGAGCAGGCAGTGTGTGTTTCTGTAACTGTTTGTTGCGTGTCGCTGCGTGTGTTTGCAGCTCACATACGTGTGCTTGTGTGCGTGTCAGTGTGCATCAGCCAGCTACCGGGTCCTGCGGCTGGGCGGTGCTGCAGCAGAGCGCTTCGTTCGCCACACTTCATATTGACAGCCAGGCTCCCCGGGATCTGCGGTGTGTGTGTGTGTGCGCGTGTGTGTGTAGCTGTAGGTGTATAGGTTTGGTGAAATCACTGAGTAAATCTTAGGAAAAGGGAAGCTATGATGATGTGCACAAGCTGCAGGAAAATCAAGAAACAAAAATAAAATGACAGGAGCGCGCACGGGTTTAGTGTTTTGCTGAAGGACACATCAGCACACTTCAGGGTCAGGGAATCAACCCCGCGACCCTCTGATGGGCCGAAGTTACCTCCTTTGGTTGTGAAAATGAAAAAGAAGCAGATGGTTCGCTGTTGTTTTCCTGATTTATTGTTTCTAGTCCAGGTTTAAACACTCGCTGTTCTTGTCATAATATTTATAGAAATATTTAAATCAGTATAAAAATAAATATACAGTATGTACATATGTGTATGTATTTGTTCCAGAAAAAAACCTACCAGTGTATCAAATGCCAAATGACGTTTGAGACGGAAAGAGAGATCCAGATTCATGTTGCAAACCACATGATCGGTGAGTTCAGCTCATTTTATTTATGTGTGTGTGTGTGTGTGTGTGTGTGTTTAGGTTTTCTTCTGGGTTTTTGTGACACTGCTGTTCTTCTCACACACCCACTCTGTAAGAAACTCTGACTCGCCAACAAAACCAAAACCTTCTGGTGTTTGTCTGTTCTTATCAGCTGTTGTGTATTTGATCACGTCTTACAGATAAAAGCTGGAGCCTAAAAACAGCCGAACTTATTTCCTGCCGAACAATCAGAGGATTTACATAAACATGTGTCCCAAATGTATAAAGGTCTCTAAAGGTGTGAGGTACTTTATGCTAAATGTCTTAACTTCCTGTACTTCAGACTCATACCTCATACAGTGTTAAACATTTCATAGTAACTGCAGCATATTTTGTAGTAACTACAGTGTACTTTATAGTAACTACAGTGTACTTTATAGTAACTACAGTGTACTTTTTAGTAACCACAGTATTCTTTGTACTACAGTATACTGTGTACTTTATAGTAACAGCAGTGTACTTTATAGTAACTACACTACAGTTTACTTTATAGTAACTAGAATGTAGTTTTTAGTAACTACAGTATACTTTATAATAACCACTGTGTACTTTGTTGTAACTACAGTGTACTTTATAGGAACAACAGTGTACTTTATAGTAATTACAGTGTACTTTATAGTAAATACAGTGTACTTTATAGTAACATAGTTTACATTACAGTAACTACAGTTTACTTTATAGTAACTACAGTATTCTCTGTACTTCAGTATACTGTGTACTTTATAGGAACAGCAGTGTACTTTATAGGAACTACAGTTTATAGTAACCACAATGTAGTTTTTAGAAACGACAGTACACTTTATAATAACTACTGTGTACTTTGTTGTAACTACAGTGTACTTTATTGGAACTACTGTGTACTTTATAGTAATTACAGTGTACTTTATAGTAACTACAGTGTACTTTATTGGAACTACTGTGTACTTTATAGTAATTACAGTGTACTTTATAGTAACTACAGTGCACTTTATAGTAACTACTGTGTACTTTATAGTAATTACTGTGTACTTTATAGCACTTGCTGTGTACTTTATAGTAACTGCAATGTACTTTATAGTAACAGCAGTGTACTTTAGTAACTACAGTCTACTTTATTGTAACTACTGTGTACTTTTTAGTAACTGTAGTGTGCATTAGAGTAATTACTGTGTACTTTATAGTAACTGCAGTGTACTTTATAGTAACTGCAGTGTTCTTTATAGAAACTATTGTGTACTTTATAGTAACTGTAGTGTACTTTATAGTAACTACAGTGTACTTTATAATAACTGCAGTGTACTTTATAGTAACTAAAGTACTCAAAACTCAGCACAGAATCAGCTCTAGTCAGAGTTTTAGTCAGATATATTCTTATGGCTAATGATTCTGGTGAACATGTGGTTCTGGTCCTGCTCACCTAACCGCTGCCTTTGACACTGTGGACCACAACATTTTACTATCACGCTTACAGCACCATGTGGGTATCTGTGGTACTGCACTGAGCTGGTTTAGGTCATATCTGGCAGACAGAACTATGTGTGTCAACATAGCTGGTTTTGAATCCTTCACTGCTCCTCTGTTTTTTGGGGTTCCACAGGGCTCTATTTTAGGTCTCCTGCTTTTCTCCCTTTACCTGCTTCCATTGGGATCAATCCTCAAGAAAGCATGGGATCTTTTTTCATGGCTATGCTGATGATAGATCTATATGCCACTAAAAAAGAAAAATGCCCCCTTAGTTAGGCCACTTCTGTTGTGTCTTGAAGAGATCAAAGCCTGGATGTCTTAATAAACTTTTTAAATTTTATTGAAAATAAAACAGAAGTGTTGGTGTTTGGTCCTAGTGACTCCTGTGAACCTTGCCCTGTTGATCTGGGCCCTCAGGCACCACATGTAAAGAAAACCGTTCCTAACTTGGGTTGGGTTTTAAAATGGACAGTGATTTTAAATTAGATTCTCATATTGGAGTGGTGGTCAAGACCAGTTTTTATCACCTCAGACAGCTGCTAAGGTAAAGTCCATCCTCATACAACAGCAGCTGGAAACAGTTATCCATGTCTTCATCACCTCTCAGTTGGATTACTGTAACGCTCTTTACCTTGGAGTCAGCCAGTCCTCCCTCAGACATGTCCAGTTGGTCCAGAATGCTGCTGCTCCGCTTCTAACTGGAGTTCATAAGAGGGAGCACATCACCCCCACTCTAGTTTCACTCCATTGGCTGCCTGTTCATTTTAAGATTATTTTATTTGTTTTTAAAACTTCAAATGGTCTTGCTCCATCCTACCTCTCTGAGCTGCTTCACCCATACTCTCCTGCTTGGTGCTTCAGATCAGCTGATCAGCTGCTCCTGGAGATGCTGAGGTCCAGGATCAGAGGGGACAGATCTTTTTCTGTAACGGCTCCAAGACTGTGTAACAATCTCCCTCTTCCCATCAGACGAGCCCCTTCACTGTCCATTTTTTGAACTCGCAAAAACACATTTTTACTCTCTGGCTTTTGGCACAGCCTGAAATTTGCTCTGCACCATTTTTTATTGTTTTTATTGATCTTAATGTTTTAACAACTATTTTATCCATTAATGCGTTTAAACGTTCTTGATTTACCGGTAATGTGTACAACACTTTGTTGCACCTGTGGTTGTTTTAAAGGGTTTTATAAATAAAGTACATTACAGTATTATTATTATTAGTAGTAGTAGTAGTATTATTAACTGCGGTGTACTTTATAGTAACTGCACTATAGTAACTGCAGTGTACTTTATAGTAACTGCAGTGTACTTATAGTAATTACAGTGTACTTAATAATAATTACAGTGTACTTAATAATAATTACAGTGTACTTAATAATAATTACAGTGTATTTAATAATATTTACAGTGTACTTAATAATATTTACAGTGTACTTTGTACACCTACTTCCTACAGTGTTATAATCTTTAATGAACCCACGTAGCGTAATGAGTCTGGCCCAGTTCTGGCCCACACAATGCACTCACACTTGGCTACAATTCACAAAGAATTGTTGCTCTTCGGTGGCCCAGGTGTGGTTTGCCAGAGGTGGTCTAGGGTCCAGCTGCAGATACATTGGTGGCCCCGAGCTGGCCCAGAGTACTCCCAGCGCTGGCACCGGATGTCAGCCTAATGTGTACCTTTGTCTAGACATGTAAGGATGTGTGCAGTTCACAACAGTTCAATAATGGTCAACAACAGTGATACAGTTGTACAAATAACATTTTCTTTAGAATGTATAACACATTGTCAATATATAATCAACTGGATGCAACCTCACCATGACCCAAGAGATCCATTTCCTCACACTTGGCCTCATGCACCCAGATATCCTCTGTGGGTTACAACCTTACAAACCTGATGAACTCTCACATGAACATGTTATCAGAAGCTGTCACAGTCACAAAGTGGATCACAGCGAGGCGTGCAGGTGTCACTCCTGATGTTTGACTGAAACACCTCGAGGCATTAAAGTACTTCTGCCTGTGTGGCACTGCACAAGAAGATATAAAACATAAACAGAAAAGGATCTTTTCAACCCCACCACCTGTCCCGATATGTCAATCTGATCAAGTCCAGTCACATCATTGTCGCATGGCTCTGTGGGTAACACTGTGCACCCCGCGGTTCATTCCTGTCAGGCGAACGAGCCGCAACAAACAGGCAGAACAGATCAAAGAGAAGTGTCAGGACATTAAACACAGACTCAGAATCAAAGTTTATTTAACTTGTGAAGATTGTTATTTAAAACTTATTAAGTGTGTTATTTAAAACTTATAAAGTTTGTTATTTAAAACTTATAAAGTGTATTATTTAAAACGTATAAAGTGTATTATTTAAAACTTATAAAGTTTGTTATTTAAAACATAAAGTGTGTTATTTCAAACTTGTAAAGTTTGTTATTTAAAACGTATAAAGCGTATTAAAACTTATAAAGTTTGTTATTTAAAACTTATAAAGTTTGTTATTTAAAACTTATAAAGTGTATTATTTAAAACTTATAAAGTGTATTATTTAAAACTTATAAAGTGTGTTATTTAAAACTTATACAGTTTATTATTTTAAACTTGTAAAGTTTGGTATTTAAAACGTATAAAGTTTGTTATTTAAAACGTATAAAGTTTGTTCTTTAAAACATAAAGTTTGTTATTTAAAACTTGTGAAGATTGTTATTTAAAACATGTAAAGTTTGTTTTTTAAAACAAAGTTTATTTAAAACTTATGAAGATTGTTATTTAAAACTTAGGAAGTTCGTTCTTTAAAACATAAAGTTTGTTATTTAAAACTTGTGAAGATTGTTATTTAAAACTTATAAAGTTTGTTTTTTAAAACAAATTTTATTTAAAACTTATGAAGATTGTTTTTAAAACTTATAAAGTTTGTTCTTTAAAACTTATAAAGCTTGTTATTTAAAACTTGTAACGTTTGGTATTTAAAACATAACGTTTGTTATTTAAAACTTATAAAGCTTGTTATTTAAAACATAAAGTTTGTTATTTAAAATGTATAAAGTTTGTTATTTAAAACTTATAAAGTGTGTTATTTAAAACTTATACAGTTTATTATTTTAAACTTGTAAAGTTTGGTATTTAAAACGTATAAAGTTTGTTATTTAAAACTCATCATCCATCCATCTTCTTCCGCTTATCCGGGGTCGGGTCGCGGGGGTAGCAGCCTAAGTAGGGAGGCCCAGACTTCCCTCTCCCCAGCCACTTGGAGCAGCTCCTCTGGGGGAATCCCAAGGCGTTCCCAGGCCAGCCGAGAAACATAGTCCCTCCAGCGTGTCCTGGGTCTTCCTCTGGGTCTCCTCCCGGTGGGACATGCCCGGAACACCTCACCAGGGAGGCGTCCAGGAGGCATCCTAACCAGATGCCCGAGCCACCTCAACTGGCTCCTCTCGATGTGGAGAAGCAGCGGCTCTACTCCGAGTCCCTCCCGGATGACTGAGCTTCTCACCCTATCTCTAAGGGAGAGTCCAGACACCCTGCGGAGAAAACTCATTTCAGCCGCTTGTATCCGAGATCTTGTTCTTTCGGTCATAACCCAAAGCTCATGACCATAGATGAGGGTGGGAACGTAGATCGATCGGTAAATTGAGAGCTTTGCCTTTTGACTCAGCTCTCTCTTCACCACGACAGACCGGTACAGCGCCCGCTTCACTGCGGACGCTGCACCTATCCGCCTATCGATCTCACGCTCCAGTTTTCCCTCATTTGTGAACAAGATCCCGAGATACTTAAACTCCTCCACTTGGGGCAGGACCTCCTCCCCGACCCGGAGAGGGCATGCTACCCTTTTCCGGCTCAAGACCATGGCCTCGGATTTGGAGGAACTGATCCTCATCCCGGCCGCATCACACTCGGCTGCAAACCGCTCCAGTGAAAGTTGTAAATCACGAACTGATGAAGCCAGTAGGACCACATCATCTGCAAAAAACAGAGAAGCGATTCTAAGGTCACCAAAACGGATCCTCTCAACACCTTGGCTGCGCCTAGAAATTCTGTCCATAAAAGTTATGAACAGAATCGGTGACAAAGGGCAACCTTGGCGGAGTCCAACTCTCACCGGAAACGAGCCTGACTTACTGCCGGCAATGCGGACCAAGCTCTGACACCGGTCGTACAGGGACCTAACAGCCCTTATCAAAGGGCCTGGTACCCCATACTCCCGGAGTACCCCCCACAGAACCCCCCGAGGGACGCGGTCGAATGCCTTCTCCAAGTCCACAAAGCACATGTAAACTGGTTGGGCAAACTCCCACGCACCCTCCAGGACCCTGTTGAGGGTGTAGAGCTGGTCCAGTGTTCCACGACCAGGACGAAAACCACACTGCTCCTCCTGAATCCGAGGTTCGACTATCCGACGGACCCTCCTCTCCAGAACCCCTGAATAGACCTTACCAGGGAGGCTTAAGAGTGTGATCCCCCTATAGTTGGAACACACCCTACGGTCCCCCTTTTTGAATAGGGGAACCACCACCCCAGTCTGCCAATCCAAGGGAACTGCCCCCGATGTCCACGCGATATTGCAAACTCATAAAGTTTGTTATTTTAAACTTGTAAAGTTTGTTATTAAAAACTTATAAAGTTTGTTATTTAAAACATAAAGTTTGTTATTTAAAACTTATAAAGTTTGTTATTTAAAACTTTTAAAGTTTGTTATTTAAA
>JBBPBX010016956.1:18651-29727 GCA_038048925.1 Garcialebias charrua | reverse complement strand
TACCGTATTTTCCGGTGTATAGGTCGCACCTTTTTATGTTTTTTTCAAGGCCTGCGACCTATACTCAGGTGCGACCTATATATGGCTTGTTATCACTTTCGGTGAAACAAATTTTTAAATCCAGCTCATTTCACAATTACGTTCATTTATTAAGGAAAAGTTCAGCTCAGACATATATTTGCTATAATTTTTATCAAACAAATAATTGTTTTTAAGTGTTAATCTTCTTAAAAGCCTTGCTGTGCGCTCCTGTGGCAGACATTTGCAGCAGAGCTAAACGTAGGTGCGACCTATACACCGGTGCGACCTATCTAGGGATTTTTCCAATCTATTGGTGCTGGACAATCCGACCTATACACAGGTGCGACCTATACTCCAGAAAATACTGTATTTATTCTCATTTTAAAATTCAATTACATATCCAACAAACTCGCCTAATTTTTAACTTTATGCTTTATTACCTCATAACAAGATACTTAATTAATTTTTTTCCACAATTAAAAAGAAAACTCACATATGCCTGCATACTTGTGTTTGAATTTTTATAAAATTAGACAAAATAAATTTTCTTCTTTATATAAACCCAGTCTTTTCTTTTGCCCTAAAATATAAATATATCAATAAATATTAAAAATAATTTTATATTTTTTCTTCATAATTCCACCTTCTGGCTGGAAACCCCCCTCCAAAAGGCTTGAAGTGGACCATGGGCCACCAGTTGATAATCACAGTTTTAGCAGGTTTTGCGGCTCCCTGGACATTTTATTTAGTGAGCAAAGGGTCAGAAATGGCTCTTTTGATCATAAAGGTTGCAGACCCCTGCTCTAGAACCTGAGACAAATACATGTCTTCAAGCACCTTCTTCTCAAAAACTGGTCAGAATTATACAAAAGGGACCAACATGATGTCATTCCTTCAGTCCCCTCAGAGTGATGATGATGATGATGATGATGATGAGGCCGTTTTCTGTCTGGTTTCCTCACCTTAGCCTTCTGAGCAGACCTGGGATCAGTCCTTCAGCTGCACTCTGTCATGTCTAGTCTTCTGTAAGGACGGGCCTGTGTGCGTGCTGCTTCTGCAGGGTGGATTCTGATTTATGAACAGGTTTAAACAAATATTTACAGCAATCTGACGCCTTGTCCCTTTTTTTTTACATTTCCCTGGAAGCTTTTGCTGTTTTTCTTCCTTCAATGACTCTGAGCTAACCTGTGTTTTATACTACCGTACGTCCTGCCCTCTGTCTCACACTGCAGTCAGACTACAGATTACTAATCCTGTTCATTCTCTCCTCCGTTCTGCCCCCATCCCCACCATGGATGAATAAAGATGAGCCAGCCTGTCAACAAGGTTTGTCCCCTTTCTGTCTCTTAGCTCCCACCGTGAGACGGGCTGTCTCATTGCCTGCCCATCATCATGAACATTAACGCTGCCGAACGTTCAGATTATTGTGACAGGAGTTCACATCTGCTCCACATGGTGTGGCCCTTAGTCTTCTACAAAGTAGTTCACCGTACAACTAGATTACCAGAACAGTTAAATGTTTAACGGAGCAGTTTAATGTGATCAGTGGAACAGTTCAAAATGTTCAATGGAGTGGGTTAAAGCGTTTAAGAGTTAATTAGAATAAAAGGTTTAAAGTGTCTGTGACATCATCTTCCTTCTTTTCATGAAATGATAGAAGATATATATCTTGTATCATTCAACTATGTTCGTTTTTGCAAACAAAATGATAAATTAATGAAAATTCCTTTCAAACTGAGATTAAAATTAAAATCAGTGTTTCTTCTTGGAATATCCGACTACACGCGAATGCACCATCTGTGACGTAGGAGGATGAACGTCTTTAGAACGCCCCTATTAAATATTCATGGCGGACAATAAATAAAACGATGAAATTAGCAATCTAAGTTAAGATTTGAGCAATTTGTCTTCAGTTTGGGAAGCAGGAAGTTAGATGAGCAGAAACAGCAGGTTCTAATTTAGGTCCGCACCCGTATTTTTTTTTGTCTTACCTGTTCAGGAAGCGAGTGCGCTCCGAGAGCGGGGGCAGCTTTATTTATTCCATACTTGACGAAGTATTTCATCTTTTGGGAAAGTGAAAAGGCTCACTTGTTCACTGATGATATTAGAACACCCAAATGCGACACAACGTAACGGCATTATACAAAAAAAAGGCGATCTGGCAGAGAATTGATGCGTTATCATTGGCACGCGCAGACTCGATGTTCATCCTCCTACGTCACAGATGGTGCATTCGCGTGTAGTCAGATATTCCAAGAAGAAACACTGATTTTAATTTTAATCTCAGTTTGAAAGGAATTTTCATTAATTTATCATTTTGTTTGCAAAAACGAACACAGTTGAATGATGCAAGATATATATCTCCTATCATTTCATGAAAAGAAGGAAGACAATGTCACAGACACTTTAAAGGAGACGTGTTGAACGGAGCAGTTCGCAGCTGGTAACAAAGTGCTCAAAGGGTTTAAAATGCTTAAAGGAGCTGGTGAACTTGAAGCAATGAAAAAAGAAAAGGATAAAAAGTTTTTGAGGAAATTGCTGAAATGTGTTTTCAAGGAGCAGGTTGAGTAAAAACCAACGTTTTGACAAGTTTTTTGGAGTAGAACAGTCGTGCACGGTTAGCCCTGACCTCACCTCAGCTCCACATTCACTCCAGTCCCTGCCGCTGGCTGCATGCCTCATTGTCCTTTCTACTACACATGCACGTGCACGCTCACGAGCACACGCACACAGCAGCCTCAGAGGTACGCGGTGGCCCAGTCACCTGGATCTAAGTGCTCCCGGTTGAGCACGGTGCTAATGACGTGTCGGCAGCATGAGCTTTACCTACTTTACATCAGAACTCTGCAAGCGTTGTAGCCAGGTCCGTTTCTGACCCACAGACCTAACGCTCTACAGGTTAGCAGAAATTAAATCAACTAATTGGTTTAAAATAGTTTCCTGTCGGTTTAAAGTAAAGTGACAATGTCTGTGCAGTTTAAAGTGTGTGTGACATGATGTTGGAACTATGCATCTTTAGAAAGAGGAGCTACTCTGCTTTGATTTTTTTGTACACAGATGCTTCGAATAATTAATATACAAAAGTATTTTTTAATAAAATACTGTAATTCTCTGCAGTGCGTCGCATTTTTCGTGTGGAGAAAGGAGGGATCAAACGCCGACGCATTTTATGACGCAACCGCCAGAACGCACCTTTTAAATAACAATGGCAGAGAATGTAGAAACAGCGGAATTAAGCAATTTAAGTGAAGATTTGAGCGATTTGTCTTCAGTTTGGGAAGCCGAAGTTAGGTCGAGTGATGAACAAGAAACAGCTGGTTCTACTGTAGGTCTGCATCCGTATTTATTTTAGTCTTACCGCGCAGGGTGCGAGGGGGAGTCCGACATCAGATGAGCAAAGTTCCGAGGATGAAGGGCTGGAACCCGATCATAGTCGTCTACAGAGCTGGCGATGTTAGAACACCCAAATGCGACACAACGTGCCGGCATTTTTCAAGTTATACAAAAGAAATAGGCGATCTTGAAGACAATGACACTGCGTGCTAATAGCAGCCTGCAGACTGAACTTCTTGTCGCTACGTCACGACGTTGCATGCGTAAGTACCCGGATGTCCCGTGACGAAACACGGCGCCAATTTCAAAATCACTTTTGAAACAAAATTTCATTGATTTATCATTTTGCTTGTAAAAACTAACATAGTTGAATGATACAACATATATATGTTGTGCCACTTTATGCATAGTTCCAAAATCATGTCACACACCCTTTAAAGGATTGAACTGGTCCGTTTGCTTTGGTTTGTACATGCAGATCGTATCCCGTATTGAATCAACAGTTCTGCGTTGAGCCCGTTAGCCTGCAGTCAAATCTGTGAAGCTCCCGGCTGCTAATGTCGGTCGGCTGTCTAAGAAGCTGTCCCACGGGCCGAGCCTGAGCCCATGTGTGTCTGTGCACATATCTGTCTGTGCTACTAAGTGCATCCCCCCACCCCTCCCTCCAACGCAAACACTGTTCTCCTTAACACATTTTCACACACGCACATGTTCTGTATGTGTGTGTGTGTGTGTGTGTGTGTGGGTAAGGTCTAGTCTGGTTACTTTGTGTCACTGAAGACTTAATGAGGCGAATAAGAAGCTTTTAGAGTCTGAGGATGTGGATAATGCGATTCAGGGTCCACTGATGTGTGTGTCTGTGTGTATGTGTGCGTCTTTGCCACCGGCTACAAACATGGCTGTTTGTTTCTGCCTTGCTGCACTTGAACTAATAAGATGTGTGCGGTCGTCTCGGTCCTCCCTGTTTCCCTCCAGTCCCTGCAGCGGTGCGCTGAACTGAACAAACTGGTGCTCTTTGTGGGAAGAGCTCACCTGATTACCTGGTTATACTGGTCTTACACCAGTCAAACTGAACATCATCTCCTCAGAGGTGTATTTTACAGTGACTTAGTATTTAACTAACTCAAGTTAGTTAGTTGGTCCCTTTGAACAGGAAGAAACCTCCAGCAGAACCAGGCTCAGGACGAGCGGCCATCTGCTCCGACCGGCTGGGTTTGAGAGGAACAGGAAGGAGAGACAGACAAACACGGAATAACAGGTCCAGGTTGTACTTTCTATTGGAGGAAACACAAAAACACGTGTTCAGATAGAACTAATTACAATTACAAACAGATAGAGTAGAGCAGCTGTTCAACTGGTGGCCCGGACGCCAAATCTGGCCCACGGGTGTGCTCAGTTCGGCCCACCAGTGGGTTCATATTTAAATAAAACTCTGTTTTAAACTGTAAAACAAACTTAATTAATGATAACTGCTGGATATCTGACCCCTGAGCTCTTGGCTTTCACTAACTGTGGCCTGCTGAGCAGTTTAGTTGAAGAGCAAAGGTGGTCTGTTTGTCCTTCAGCAGTCTAAGCCTGTAGCAGCATAACTAAGGGATAGCTCAGTGAATGCAAGCTGACCCCCTAACTATAGGATTTATCAAAAAGGAAATACTTGAGCCTAATCTTAAAAATAGACCAAGTGTCAGCTTTACGGAAACTGGAAGTTGGTTCCACAAGAGAGGAGCCTGATAACTGAAAGATCTTCCTCCCATTCTGCTTTTGGAAACCCTAGGAACCACAAGTAAACCTGCAGTCTGAGAGTAAAGTGCTCTGTTAGAAAAGGAAGAAGAATACGATTTGTAATATAAGCTGGAGCTAGGTTGTTGAGAGCTTTGTAGGTTAGAAGTAAGATTTTAAATTCTATTCTGGACTTGAGAGGGAGCCAATGGAGAGAAGCTAAAACTGGAGATATGATTTTCTCCTATCAACTCATTAAAACTCAGCATTTTGGATCAACTGAAGACTTTTTAAAGAAGTACAGGTAGTCCTCACTTATGACGGAGATCCGTTCCTACGCTGCGTCGTAAACCGAATTTCGACGTAAGTCGGAACATACGTACAAACTGAACCATATACGTACAGTACTGTATTTTACCAAGCACTTAGCCTATCCTAACACAGTACCCTACATAATTATCAAAAAACACATACATTTGGGAGCCATAATGAAGGAAAAAAGAGTTAATTTCCTACTGGTATGCTGGTGAAGCCGTTCCTCCGTCCCTCCTCCGTATTCTCTATTACGTTTACGTTGTAAAACCGCCGTCCAGCTCAGTCCATCCTCCGTATTCATTTACAATGTAAAACCGTGTTCACAGTACACACAGTAACAGTAAGTTGTACTATGTACAGTTTTTTTTTTGTTTTTTTTTGAATGTCCAGAGGACCAGGCTTAGCTTTTTTAGAGAGTACTGGGCAGCTGTAGCCTCCGCAGCTAGTAAAACCGGAAACTGTAACTCGGCTTTTCAAAATAAAATTTCAAAATATATATATATTTTAATTTATTTATTCTTTTTTTTTTATGGGAGATGCGTCGTAACCGCGAAACGTCGTAACTCGAGACCGTCGTAAGTCGAGGACTACCTGTATTTGGACACCCAGACAAACCATTGAAATAGTCCAGCCTAGACGTGATAAATGCATGGACCAATTTTTCTGCATAATTTTTTAGACAAGATAGTTTTAATTTTAGTGATATTGTGATTTGGTGAGCACAATCCAACAGTAGAAAAGCAACTGTATTGAGGGTGTTTGTGTACTAGAATGTAGAACTATGTAAAAGATAGACAAATCCAGCAAAACAAACGATTCCTCAAGCAAACAAATCACTCCAGCTATAAGGAGAGAAAACAGGAAGTGATAATGTGTTTTACCCTGAACATCCTGTCATCAAAACGTTTCAATCAGGTCCTTTTAGTTTTATTTCATTTGTACACATTTTTTTTATCTAACAAATGAGTTTATCTTTAATTTGGAGGAAAAGTTGCAGCCTAAAATACGTCTCAGTTTTGTATAAATATGGAATATTATAATAAAAACAAAGATTTAACATGATATTATGGAACATTTGAAGATTTATCATCTACAGTAGGTTTGGACGGAGTTTAGTGTTTGACTCTGATGGTATGAACACTGGAACAGATGATCCCTGCCCACCCTCCTTTTGGTTTTCTTCCCTCCCTCCATCATCCCTCTCTCCCCCACCACCTGGAGCCAGTGAGCTGTGACACCAGAGGGAAGGAGGGAGGGATGATGAAGGGGCAAGGGACTGGAGAAACAGAGCAAACGAGAAGCTGTGGTAGACTAAGAAAAACTAAAATACTGTAGGATGTAAAATAAAAATATTACAGTTTTAATTAAAACAAATGTACAGTATAGTTTGTACATTGAATCATGTTTAATATCCTGTCATCAGCACGAAGTCAAAAGAGAATGCTTGGAATATGACAATACAGACTGAATATAAAGATGGACGAAGGATCTCGTGAAGCTACAGTATCCAGTTTTTGGATGCTGCTATATTTTATTTTTGAATCTAGAGTCATTCAGGATGTGGGTCGGTAAGCCCCGCCCACTGCACCATGCGGTTATCAAATAAGTAACGAAACTAAACGTTTTTGAACATTCTGTACAACAGCAAGTTAAGTTGCTATAAATCAACTGAGTTTGAGCTTGGTTAAATCGCCATGGTAACAGAGGTTGAGTTGGACCTGTTAAATGTTGAAAATATCTCGATCACTATCGTTGTTTACTCAAAAGAACCACACTCGACAGCAAGGGAAGATTTTTAACCTGCATTTTACTTGTGAGGGCTGATTTCAGGAAAGGCTACTGTACGTACATAAACGCAGTGATGGAGAAAGTACTCAAACACTGCTTAAGTAAAAGTACAAATAAACAGACAAAAATGTACTCTAGTAAAAGTACCATATAAATGTTTTTACTTAAGTAAATGTAAATAAGAACTTGCTTTTAAAATTACTTAAAGTATTAATGTAAAAGTACTTGCTGGATGTATTACCTAATGCAATGGTCTACAATACCATTAAGTGTGCATATTGTATGTATATTTTCTGTAATACGTTAATAGTGTTGTATCATTTTAATGAACAATGCTGCAGATAATACATGTTTATATTGTGTTTACTCTGTGACACAGTTCACACTTGAACTTGTGATTCTGTGCATCAGTATTTCAGGGATGACATGCAGAGTTAAATGTCATTAAGCAAAATAAGAATACTAATAAGGAATGATGATTATACCTTTTAAAGTTTTTATTTAACACAAAGTAAAGCCAAGGTGTCATTTTAACTGCAGTAAGACATTGACGTAAAAGTTGTCTGCCTGAAAAAAGGAGCATTAGACACAACAAAGGAATAGGAGCTGATCATTTCAACTCTAGTTAACATATTGTCTAGTCAACCTTGTAATGGGTCAATAGTGAACAATGTTTTAACTTCCTGACACCATTTTCAAAACTTGGACCCAAGTGTCGAGTCAATTGGAGACATCTCTTGTCTTCTGTCCTAACATGAACTGACACATTTTAATATTGCAGCAAGAATTTCTTGTTCAAGTTCAGAAGACGTTGGTTTTCAAAGTTTTTTGAGTTCAGTCTGTCTCTTTTGGGAGAGAGAATCTGTCCTGCTGTACTGAACAGTCTTTCAACATCTTTCAATAATATTTCAATAGTCTTTCAATAAGGTCATGGGTGGTTCTGGCTGAATCTCTGTGGTGGAATCCATTTTGGATGTGTTAGTGGTGCTGTGGGTGCTCCCAGCTCAATGACGTTTATACTAGAATATACTTCATTGGTCCAGCTCTTCTTGCAGGCAGGTCTAATGTTACCTGTCCACTTTGCAGTGATTCAATGGACCAACTCTCTCGACATCAGTTACTTTCAAACTAACGACAAATCAAAAAACTGCAACGTGAATATAACTTGTAACTCAACACATTATAGAAATGTAGTGTTGTAGAAAGTACAGATACTTCATGTAAAATGTAGTGGAGTAAAAGTACCCACATTTAATTGTACTTAAGTAAAGTACAGATACATGAAAATGTACTTAAGTACAGTAACAAAGTAGTTGTACTTAGTTACATCCCACCACTACATAAACGTACATAAATGCATCTGCATGAGAACATCGTCACAGAATCAGCCTCCGGTAGTGTCCTCTGCTGACTTTTATGCCACTAACAGTCCAGTGGGCGTTCCTTGAAGCTGCAGCATCAACTCACAAAAGCACACAGACATGATCCACGGTCATCAGAGGCTCTGCAGCCTCCACGTTGAGATAAGAGAACGTTCTGGGCACATTCTCATGGCGATAACGCCGAGGAGGCACCGCGAGTTCTCAAGGCAAGAGGAAAATATGTTTCTCAGCCACCGTATAAAAACATTCATAACGCTTGACCAAAACTTACATAACATTAAATCACCATGGTAACAGAGACTGTGTATCCACCTTTTTCCTAACCCCCATGCTGCCTTGCACGGATTACGGGCACGACTTCTGGCACGGACCAAAACCGGCATTTGTTTATGTGAGAAGAACAGTACGAGCAAATGCAGGTCCTCCAAGCATTGTGGATTTAATTTAAACATGTAGGAACACCACCTGTCAGAGCTCAAACAGGACAATATAATCAAGGTGCTGCCTGCTGCGGACGAGGGATGAAGGACGAGCTGAAGAAGTGGCTGCAGATTACATCTACTAGCATATTTAGCTACTTCATTGACTTGGTTGCTTCCGATGATGAGGTGATGAACAACCTGAAAAGGTCTGAGGTCTATTAGTATCTACACAGTAATAAGCTTGGTCGTGTTTTGTTAAAAGAGGTGGGACACCGTTTTATTGACCTTAAAGAAGACATAGAGCCCAAAAGTCCTCCATCACCGTGCTTGGGTTAGTTGCAGAGAAAATCATAATACTGAAAATGAACAAATACTATATTGCTGTGTCTTTCATGCACTTGAAATCATACCTGATGTTCTCGTCACTGTTTTCAATCCTTCTGAGGATCCGGCGTCTCTTCTCCGGTGGTTTATTGTAGTCCAGACACAAAGTAGGATGCAGGTTTTCCTCCGTCGGCCATTTTTCAACAAGTGAAATGAGCTCACATGCAGCGTTTTGGGTGGTGTCTTCAAGCTCTTAATTTTTCAACCACATTCTTCTTAATTCCTCATCTGTACGTAGGAGATGGAAACTGTATCTCTTTTCACAGAAACACTCTTTTTTTTTTAAATTTATTTTGGGTCTGTGCTCAAAACACTGTTGTTGTAGCCATTGATTTAGATTGGTCTGGTTGTTCGTGCAGCTGCGAACACAACAGGTACCTGAACTCAGCACTGCTGTTTTAGTTAACTTTATGGTTGTTAAATAAATGTGAACAAAACAAAAACAGTGTTTTGTCAGCTAAACTGGATGCAAATTACTTTCAAATAAACCGCAGTCTGTGCTCCACTCCCATGGTCAACCAATGCTTACTGCTACTTCCTGGCTGACAGGAAGTAGCACACACATTTCTGTAGTAGAACCCCCAGGAATAAGGTGGATAGCTTTGTAAGTTGTTACCTATTCTCAATAAATTCAGTATTATTGTCAGCCCATATATTTTAATTAGACCAGGCCCACATGCTTTCTGTTTATAATCATCTCTGGTTATTGAATTAGGCTAAATAATAATTTATCCTACTAGCTGCTACAGAGCTAACTAATATTAGCAGCACCAGGCACCTGTGACTAATTTTCACAAAACATTCTTATAAACTATGATAGTGCTTTGTTTTAAGGTACAAAACAGCTAACACACCTAACAGCTAAGCTAACACAGCTAACATTACTAACAGCAGAATGAAGCAGCTTTCTTCCTTTAACTTGGAGCCACGGCGTCTATTAAACACGTTCAGGAGTTCCAGGAGTTTTGTTTGACTTGAACAGTCGTGGTGAAGGTTTAGCTGCTCGCCAGCTAAGAGTGATGAGACAACATAAGCACTTTGAGATTTTTATTAATGAAAAGTGCATTATAAATTGAATTTATTATTATTATTATTATTATTATAAGCACGTCTGTTGAGTTTCACTCCAGGCGCAGGAGTGAACGAAGCCGCTCGCCAAGTGAGCGGAGTTGGAGTCAATTTATATGGATTTATTTACCAAGAAAACTTCTCCTTCGCAGCTCATCTTCACTTCTAGCCGGATCAAACACTAGCTGAGTGGTTCAAAACAGATCCAGTGTTAGGGTGCACAGTTTTTCCTCCTGATTTTAAATCAGGGTTACAGTTACATTTTTTTTTTTTGTACCAGATGAGATGTCAAATCCTGTATATCCAAGCACAATACTTGGAATAAAACACACTCAAGATTAAACAAAAAAGTAAACAAATGTATTCTCAAATACGGTAACACAAGTATTTTATCAACTGAAGTTATTAAAATTCCATGATTTGGTAGATTATAATATTTTAGTTATGTATAGGGCTCAGAATAACGTATTACCTTGAAATATCCAAATCAATTTAGTTAAAAGACAAAGTTGTTATAATCTTAAGGGAACAGAGATATTTGTAAAACGAAAATTCAGAACTAGTTTGAAGGGACGGTCTACTTCAATCCAGGGAATTGGATTATGGAATGGCTTGGAGAATGAACTTAAAAATGCCAAGTCAAT
>JBBPBX010016955.1:0-27555 GCA_038048925.1 Garcialebias charrua | reverse complement strand
ATATATATATAACAATTCAGTTTTTATCCTTTTCTTAAATGTACACATTGACTCATCTTTAACATTTTTCTCCAGAATATTCCACAATCCTATTCCTTGGATTGAGGAGGACCGTCCCTTCAAACTAGTTCAAAAAATTGGTTTGACAAATATCTCTATTCCCTTGAGATCATAACAACTTTGTCTTTTAACACAATTTTTAGGGATATTTAAAGGTACTGTGATATTATGAGCCCTATACATAACTGATAAAATATTATAATCTACCAAATCATTGAACTTCAATAACTTCAGTTGATAAAATAATGTGCTTGATTGGTGACGGTATGCTTTCTAGTGATAATTCTTATAGCTATTTTCTGTAAAACAAAAATAGGCTTTGTAATTGTTTTACACGCTTTCCACCAAACATCAATACAGTAGATTAAGTGTGGAACAATGATTGTGTTATACAACATTTACAGAGCTTTATCATTTAATAAGTCCCTGACGTTGTACAGTACTGCAATAGATTGAGCTATTTTTAATTCTTACAGAATTTATTGTTTCCATGTCAGTTTGTTACCATACTATACCATACCATTTTATTTATAAAGCACTTTAAACAGGCGCAAGTCCACACCAAAGTGCTGATCAATAATAACACCCAAAAACTTCACCTCACTCACTATACAAATCTCACCACCCTCAATTTTAAATGGAACGTCAGCAGTTCTCTTTTTATTACTGAATATCATGTACTTAGGTTTATCTAGATTTAATGATAATTTATTAAGTTTAAACCAAGTTTGTATTTTAACAAATTCTGTCTTTATCAACTCCAACATCCGTTCTATATCTTTACCCAACCAAAAAATGTGGTATCATCAGCAAAAAGGACACATTTAAATAGTCCTGACACATTTACTAAGTCATTCATTCACATATAAAATAAACAACTTTGGTCCAAGTACAGAGCCTTGAGGATTGCCACATGTGATTTTGCAGAGGTCAGATCTTACACCATTTATGTGTACAAACTGTTTCCTATATTTCAAATAGCTATACCCACTGTAATGCCGGTCCTCTAATACCATATTTATTCAATTTTTAAAGGAGAATAGTGTGGTCAGTAGTATTGAATGTTTTTTTTTAATCATCAAAAATACTAACACAATATTGTTTTTGATCGACAGCAGTAGTTATTTGTTCTATGAATTCCATGAGAGCCATTGATGTAGAGTGTTTTGCTCTATACCCATACTGACTGTTACTTAGAATATTTTGTTTATCAATAAATTGATCTAGTCTGGTCACAAATAGTTTTTCTAGCTTTTAACCCATATTGTGCATTTTATTACTTTAAATATTTTATATTAAATGCTTGTATAGCTGTATACTGATGGTTGCATAAGTTAACAGTTCACCATCAAAATCTCATGACCAGTAATTGAAACTCTCAGTGGATCTCTGCCCTCTAGGTGATGGGGCCTTCAGAACTGGTTATGTAAAGGAGAACAGGGTGACAGTGGATGATGACACGTGTGTGTTTGTGTGTACGTGTGTGCAGTAAGTGTTGCTGCTAGCTTGGACAGTTCGCGACCCAGCGGGGACGTTGACTCTCCGGCTGGGTAGGTAATGATATCAGATGCCACACTTGACAACAACAGGTGCCTTGGCGCTGCCACCTTCTACCACCACGCTGTGTCAATGACATCAACACCAAGCCACCGGTTAATTATAGATCAGCAATCCTCCTGCTCTTCACTGCCCGGCAATGACAGACACACTGACAGTGATACTTTGCTGAAAAGGCTTGACAAGTTTGTTAAAAAATACATCACAAGCTGACGTTTCCCTGCTTTTGAAGCTTAAAAATGAGCAAAAATGTGTTTTTATGGGTCAAGGTGGTAATATCACCAACGCAATATTCACATTTATCTAATAATTTTGCTTTTGTTTTGTAAAAGATTAGTCCCAATAATTATACAATCTTGCTTTCTTTTAATGCATATTAAATAAATAATAAAAATGGATGTTTTCAGCAAACGCCAAACATTTGATTTGTTTCATTTCTTCATAAATTACACGCCTTTTCTTGTTTTGTGCTTCACATGAGCAGAACCCCTCGTGACTTATGTTGTCAAAGTGCTCGGCTCCAGGGTGGAGATTGGGAGCAGATTTTAGGTGCAGCATTTGGATGACCATATGGAACTCTTTGTGGCGCCAAGAGACCATGCAGCTTGGAAACCTGATCACCATCTCCCCGGTGACAGCTGGAGCCTTTACACCATCAGAGCATTTGCGGACTTCTAATTTGTCATAACCACCTCCTGTGGCAAAGAAATATGCTGTTAAAAAAAATGGTAAGCGAAGTTGAGAATTTCTGGGATGGAGTAAGATTTTGGGAAGGAGGCCAAGGGAGGAAGACGAGGAAGACACGGGAAGGAGAGCATGTCATTCCATGCACGGAATTTGTTTTATGCTTACATCATTCTGTCCACTTTGTTGAGCGATGAGCCAGTGATTCTGGCTTAAATTACCAAGGTGTTAGTCCTGCATGGATATTTACATTTCCTCTGAATCCGCCATTTGCGCTCCTGTCCAGTTGTTCTACAAGTGCTAGCATGAGTGAGTTTCTGTGTCGGAGCTTGCAGTGCATGCTCATGGTTGTCAGTCAAACACAAGTTGTTGTATTTTCCTTGCTCTAACCCCCACAGATAGTAGCTGGTTGCGCTTGCTTGTCAGTAAATATACTCCCATTAAAATTTTATAAAACTGTTAATTTTTTTCTCCGCTTTTTCTCAGCAAACATCCTTGATTCCCCCTCTTGTCTGAGTGGACCGTGTACCTTATGCTCATCAACCAGCGAGCACTCTCATCCTCCCCCCCTCTCGTCTTCCTCATTCCCCATCTCCACTGTATAAAGTGTTTTCTGCCTGAAGGCACAATCCTCTTGTCATCGTTGTACACTCTGGGCCTTGTTGTGCTGTGATGTAATTGTTTTGTTTGGGGACCTTTCACACTGCGAGCTGAAAACAAAGGATGAATTCATGATCTGTTCAGCTCTAAACCTTTTAAACTCACAGTTAGAATGCGTAAACCATGATTGTTTAGCTAACAAATGAAGGGCTCTAACAAATACTAATGGGACAATAATTGCTTGAACACAAGTCGTGTATCAGCGATCCAATTGGTGTTGTGGGCCTGCATCGCCGGCAGGAAACTCAAATACTTTGAATTCTCATTGCACTTAGCAGAGCCCTGGGAAAGACTTGTATACAGTAGCAGGTTTTTTTTCTTGTGGGAAATAGACCTGAGTGGATTTTTGTTGTTCAGTGGTAATGCTCTGTAATGCTGATGGTTGACTCTCTGCAGGGTGCCTCACAATTCTCCAGTGGGCCTTCCTAAAGCACTAGCTGAATTAAGTGAATATGGCTGCTGGATTTTGAAAGTGCACCACGGCACACAGACAGCTGGTCTACCGTGACATTAGTTTGTCGTAAACTGTTCTTTAGAGGATTTCAGCAGGCCGTTGACTTGTGTCCGACAAAACCGAATTGGGCTATCAAATTCAGTTGTGGGCAGCGACGGAAATGATTTTGTTTCTACTAATTTGGTTTCGAGCTAGAACCTCTGGGAGAACAGCAGACAGTGAAACGTCAAAGAGGGCGTCAGGAGTGGAAGCAGGAGGACATCACAGAGAATCAAATAGAATCAGTCAGGATGCATTTGGTTCAGTGCACGTGAGACAGAAAAGGTGTAATGCCTCAGTACTGTGCATTTTAAACTTAAACATTGCAGTGTGCCACATTCTTTTTAGGATCTGAAAGGAAAGTCTAAACCAAACTCTACTTCTGTAATTTGCCTTTTTGACTCTTGAGAATAAATAAAAAATAAAGTGCTATGTGTTGTCATCATTGTATGTTCCCACACAATGGCAAAATTGGTTCTCTGCATTTAACCCTTCACACTTGGGATTAGGGGTGCAGAAAAAAAAAGATTTACTAAATAATCTAGATTCTCAGTCCTGGCGATTCTGAATTTATTCTAAAGGCCCATGAATCGATTTTAAAATCCGTTAAGTTGTATTTTTTTCTGTTTCTACTCCTGAGCGTACTGCATATCGCAATGCGTGTCGGCTCGGCCGCCGTAGAACTGGGCCATGTACAGCGTCCCTTTGAATGGAGCCTGTTAGCATGGAGGGACAGCGTGATTCAACCCACTTCTTTGTCTTTAAAAGTCATTTCAGATCCTACAATGTTCCATGGGAAGACAGAGCTTAACAAGAGCATGTTGTTTGCAAGAAGTGTAAAAAATTGTTTGGGTATTTTGGAAATATGACAAAATGCGCCAAAATGAAAGCAAAAGCAGCCGACCATCAAACTCTGCAACAAACCTTCGGGCTTCCCCAAAAGCTGCAAAGATTTCCCTCTCCATCTCCTGCTATTTCACAAAAGATGTAAGAGCAGACAGCTCAGTGATTGCTGGACACGGGCACCGGCAACCCCTGTGACCCAAAATGGAAGAGGCGGGTAAACGATAATGGATGGATGGATGGATGGATGGATGGATGGATGGATAAACGTAATTGATGGATTAATTATTTGTTCCTAGATTTTTATTTTTAGAAAAATCCAGACATCTAAGCTAACCTAATACTAGTTTAAATTACATGATGTTATGCATGCCTATAGCTGTTCCTATTTTTGGTATAATTATAATATGATGCCAAAATATTTGATACAGTAAAGAACCTAAAATTATTGTTTTAAATAAATGTTATATTTGTTTGCATTGTTGTTTAATCTTTGTAGCTTCTCAGTTACTTTAACTGAAACAAAATGTATGACCATTTCAACAGAAAAATTGTTTCTGAATGGAAAAATAGATTTTGTATCCAATCATGACGCCAAAAATTGGAATTGAATTGATTTGCCAGACACAGAGATTTGCACCCCTATCTGGGATACACCCAGGTGGAGCAGTAGGCAGCTATGTGAGTGCCCAGGGATCAATTGGGGATTGGGTGACTTGCTCAGAGATACCATGACATGTGGGAATGGCTCGGGATTGATTTTTGGGTCCCGAGAAAGCTGCCCTGCCTCATCTCAGCCCCAACAAAAACATAATGATAATATTGTAGCCTCACAGAGAAACAAACTGATCAATATACTGTATGCAGTAACATAAAGGGGGAAACACGGTAAAACCATAAAGAACAGTCCCACTCATTTTACAGATAGTCTACAAACAAAAATCATGGGCTAGCTTAAAATTCATATCCCCACAATCTTAACTTCTTAGATGAAGAAATGTAAATACTGTACACTTGTTCCTGAAGTTTTCATGTCTCACAAAAATTGTGACTAATCTAGAACGAGCCTAGGTTCCCAGATGGGACAAAAAAAAAAAAAAAAAATTGTCTCTTATTGGTACTGTCTCCATTTTTGTCAAGAGGAAAAAAAATGAATAAAATACAAAATACACATGCCAGCAGCCAGGCACACAAAATAAAATAAAAAGGACTTGCTTTAGAAAGGCTCAGGCTAACTGGACTAGACTGTAACATAGATATGTAGTTTGCAGGGTGAGAGAAAAGGCTATGGATTTTAATCCATCAGTCGATAAAGGTCAGCGCTCAAAAAGACTTTATTCCTCAGCTCCACATCAAAGTGTAAATCTGCTGATTGCAGGCCCTCAATGGAGAGACAACAAGGCTCCATTTGTGGTCTGTTTCTATGGCTCAGTGTGTGTAAGGCTCCGCGTGCGCAGACCCATAATACAGGGGGGATCTATCAGGGGCCCCCTAGATCAATGGGCCGCATGACCTTTGCATTGTGCTGCCGGCTTGGCCCGTGATGTCATGCCATCTATCCGGTGGCTCCACTTAAAGGGGTGAAAAAAAAGCAAGGCAAAGTCCCACACCTTCCTCCCACTGAGACACAGAAAAGACAACATGAAAGGCATCTTCTGCAAATGTATCCACCTGAAACTGTATTTATTCCTCTCAAAGTGCATTTCGGCAGTTTGAGCAGTTCTCTGAAATTTTTTTTGCAAATGTGCCGACAAAGATGGTTGACTATTGATTGCCGCACTGACAACTCCAGGTTATTGCTCGGTCACCGTTTGAAAGCGTGTTTGTTAATGTTAACAAAAGTCTTCAGATAGTCCTATCACTTCTTGGAGTGTTGTTCGCCATTGATCTATGGCTACTGAAATTAAACATGGTGAAGCAGAGACTCTGTGCCAAGTGAAAAGAGAAGCCCCTCTTATTGTTCTCGATTGAAAGGTCCTCTTTGTAGAGAGAAGAGACGATGGCAGCTGGTAGGTTCTTCCCTCTATAGAAGATAAAGCACTTTCACAGAGTTGTGGAGTGCATTTGAATGGAAATCTAAAGAGGTAGGCGTGAACCATTTGTTTTGCTATGTTTGTGTTTGCTGTCAACATGTCCGTCTCTGTTCTGGGACAGCCACTTTTTACTGCACAGTGGCTAACTCCCCCACAAAAAAACCCACAGACACAACCTTACAAACTCTAGATCCCCCTATACCCCCTCTCCCTGACAAAACCAAGACACAATCACTGGGAAGGAAGAGATACTCTAAAAAAGAGTGGAGGAGCCATCTTTGTCACAATGACAGATGTTGTAATTGCCAACTGATGGATCACTTGTCAAGGACGTCATTAGGAGTTTGGTAGCCAAGCCCACTGGAAGAAGAAGAAGAAAAGGGGTTAAAAAGAACAAGTGGCGAAAGAGAGCTGGCTCAGGCGGCAATAAATGGCAGATCAGGTCACGTATATTAGCCTATTGACTAATAATGTGATTGGCCACGCATTAACGAAGACACCATGGGGAATAAAAGAGCCTCCATTGCTGCCTTCTTGTGATGGCATGAAAAGTCCTAAAGACGGGGCGTGGAAACAAAACCAACCCTCTGCTTTTTTTCCTTGAACCCCTATCTTGCATACTGGCATTGTGCGGCAAGCTAGCCAACTTTGCGTGACAAATGATGTGCACATGTAGATTCTCCCACAAATATCGTTCCTGATATTGCGATGGGAATCCCTCCTCTTCTCTTTAAAGTGAAAAAAGATAAAAGCACTTTCTCTTTAAGAGCAGGACAAGGATCTATTCAGTGTCACTTAGTGTCACCATGTTCTACAAAGCATCACTCTGCACCAAAGTAAATTGTCAGTTTGTTTATACTTGCCATTTGATTGTGCAAGGCACCCTACCCGCCACCACCGTCATCCCAGTCCAAACACACATGCACACCCACGCACACATATTCACACACCAAAAGCTCCCCAGAGGTCAATTAGGACAGACAAGGGGCTTTCAAACAAAGGGTGCTAGTGGCCCAGAGCAACCAAGGGAGCTACATAATTAACAGTTATAAAGTACTTTGCTCCGTTAATTTAATTAGTTAATCCTTTTATCATTGATGCTTTGTTGAAGTGAGTCATTACAGGGCTCCTCTTCCACTGTTGGGGCTGAATGGTTGGTAATAGAGCTTTACGAGTGATCAGATCTGTGAATGGCCACAATGACACTCAGAGGGCCAAGTATTGAGGATATCACCGGGCAAATGAAGTCATTTTCTTTACCAAAGTGCTGCCATGGTGGAATTTAGAAATTGAAATACAAATCACAAGTTGAGGAGTACTTGTCTTGTCATAGCATGGATCAAAAAGCAGTTGCATGTATAAATTATAAGCTTTCTGTGTCTAATTAAACGTGGATGTTTGACGTTCTTTTCAAGTCCTGCCAAGTCAGATCTCTTGTTCACTCTTGCCATATCACCCCCTTCGCTCAAAAATGTGTATCTGATTTTACACTCTGGAAATTATTCAAAAAAGCGAAACTTTCAAATGGGTTTATTTCACGCTATCACTTGAAGCATTCCCAGTAATGTGCAGGCAATACCTGTAGATGAGCTCGCCGTGTTTCAGGTGCAGTCTTTGAACATCAAATCTTTTTTTTTTCCTTTCTTTTAAATCGCACCCTCCCATCATGCAGTAATTTCAGCACCTGGGTTGAAGCGACTAGTTTTTGCCATGCTGTACTTACAAACATTTAACTCCGGTACAAGGATAACATTACAAGGTTACTTTAGATTACTCCTCAAAACATGCACAGAAGAAAGAAAAAAAACATCAACCAGCTCTGTGTGTGCCCTTGCCCCCTGTTCTGGATTAAAGTGGAACACAGTGTCCTGCTGATTACTACAAGCTTTACAGTCACAGCATAAAGCCATTACCAATGCATGTTCAGGGCTGCAGATAGATTTCACAGCCACTGTATGTAAATATTCTGCCACACAGTTTGTGCAACACCTTCGCATTTGCTACGGTGCAATTTGCGGATGGAAAGAGGGAAGGGGCGTTTGTGGAGCAACTCTTTCGTTTGCTGTGACTTTGATATTCATGTGAACGAGTCACAGAATTCAAGGACATGGAATTTGCCACATTTCTCTGTGAAGTCATCAATTGATCTTGTTTGAGGGGCAGGGGGGCTAAAGCCAGGAAAACAGGTGTGGAAGTTTAAAAAAGCATTATGAAACGATCAGTATGTCTGTACCATATTTTCTGGTGTATAGGTTGCACCGGTGTATAGGTCGCATTGTCCAAATAGCCTATATGCCACGGGGGGGCGTGACGTACTTCCGGTAAAATGCCGCACACACCCGCCACTTCCGGTTCCCATCCACCTCCGTTGTTGCTAGCGTTAGCTCCTAGTAGCCTACCATGACAACGACCCGAAACGGGAAGCGGCCGCGCGCTACCGGCACTACAAGTGAGTACCGTTGTGTCCGCCCACCGGTGGGAACAGCCGTCCCGCGGGGGGGTTTCGGCAAACATTTATCGCGGCCATCCGTAGGGGGAATGTCGCCATAATTTTATATGGATTCATATGTGTATAGAGTTGTTATTGGTGTGTATGTTGATGTTTTATTAATTGTATTTAGTCATTTATGTTCGTGTCTTTCCCACTAACCGGATGTGCGCCGTATGTGTAATGACCGCGGAGGAGCTGGAACGGAAGTCCGTGGCATATAGGCTATTATCACCAATAGATTGGAAAAAAAAACTAGATAGGTCGCACCGGTGTATAGGTCACACCTACGTTTAGCTCTGCTGCAAATGTCTGCCACAGGAGTGCACAGCAAGGCTTTTAAGAAGACTAACACTTAAAAACAATTATTTGTTTGATAAAAATTATAGCAAATAATGTGTCTGAGCTGAACTTTTCCTTAATAAATGAACGTAATTGTGAAATGAGCTGGATTTAAAATTGTTTCGCCGAAAGTGATAACAAGCCATATACAGGTATTCCCCGATTTACGAGCGAGATCCGTCACAAGGGGGCGCTCGTAAACCGGAAATCTCGTAATTTGGAACGGCCGCCATTGCTCTCGTAAACCCGGAAGTCCGCTCGTAAATTTCGCCAGCGCACCTAAAAACACTCTATTTTCATCTATAAACTACTTTTGAGTGCATAAAAATGATCGGAAACGTGTGTTTATATGCTTAACTTGCTAACTGTAGTGAAAAAACACATGAAAACTCAGTATTTTTTTCGTTTTTTCCAAAAATTCGCAACCCGGAAGTCCGCTCGTAAATTTCGCCAGCGCACCTAAAAACACTCTATTTTCATCTAAAAACTACTTTTGAGTGCATAAAAATGATCGGAAACGTGTGTTTATATGCTTAACTTGCTAACTGTAGTGGAAAAACACATGAAAACTCAGTATTTTTTTCGTTTTTTCCAAAAATTCGCAACCCGGAAGTCCGCTCGTAAATTTCGCCAGCGCACCTAAAAACACTCTATTTTCATCTAAAAACTACTTTTGAGTGCATAAAAATGATCGGAAACGTGTGTTTATATGCTTAACTTGCTAACTGAAGTGAAAAAACACATGAAAACTCGGTATTTTTTTCGTTTTTTCCAAAAATGTGCAGCTCGTAAGTCTGGGACCTCGCAGATCAGAGCGCTCGTAATTCGGGGACTACCTGTATATAGGTCGCACCGGTGTATAGGTTGCAGGCCTTGAAAAAAAAACATAAAAAGGTACACCGGAAAATGCGGTAGTAGTGTTTAAAAACCATATAGGCATTAACACCCAGTTTTAACTATCACATTTTTTTAGAGAACTTTGCAAAATTATGAAAACGCTGCCACAAAGCTATTTCTTTCTCATTAATATTAACTCAAACGTTATTCATCTTCTCAGTACTGTATATCACGACAAAGTCCAAATATGTGTTATTCTGAAGCTGGAAAATTACCATCTGGTTAATTAGCCGCACTTGCTGGAACTTCCTCCTAACTGCCGTCAGCTCTACTTAACAAAAGTGATGAGCGTCAAACAAACTTCCTCTGTTCGTGTTTCGGTCTTAAATAACTCACAAAAGCAACGACAAGACGTTCTGAGGCAACGGGTAAATGTTTTATGTTTGGGAAATAGCACTTTGCCTCATATACAGGAGCACAACAACTAAAATAGTGAAAAGGCTACAAGGCTAATAAAAATGTGTCTTTTTGTTGGAATACATAAAGCAACAGTTCCAATGTTTTGAAGCTGGGTTCCATGGAAATGTTTTGAACAATTAATATATTTTATGTTGTAGAACGCACGTGAAAAAGCCTGGGTTTGGAGGAAGTGTTGAGTTCTGACTGAACATGAGCAAACAATTACTTTTAGCATGGTAGACAAAAAATGTTTAGGGCTTCGGGTATTTTATAAACTTGATCTCATACGACTTAAATAGCTATGTGCTATTTAGCTTACTGCAGCTGCTGTACTTGCAAATAACCACAGAATGAATATAAAATGTAATGCAAACCTAATTGTGATAAAAACATTCAAACATTTGGGCTTAAAGTTGTCATAGGATGAAAGCAATGCACTTTGATTTGATTATAGCTATCGATTTATAAACTGATGTCATTAAAATATGATACAATATCAAACGTTCATAGATCTGACGTGTCATCTTAATTTAAGTGATATGTTAAAACAGTAAGGTACATTATTGAGAGTGATCATGAAGCATTTTCTTTTTGTTTGAACAAATACATTTTAAATGGCTAATTCATCTCCATTATAGGCCTGTTTCATAAACACTATATATATTTTACTAAGCATTTTCCCATATACTGTGCTTATTTACATTGCCATGTAAAAGGATTAGGTTGAAATTATACCAATTGTTTCCTATGTTCCTTAAAATGTGTAATATGTTAACAATTGAATTTTGTAGACCTGTTTAATTGATATGCATTTTAATGTTTACACATTTTCCCCACTTCATTAAGAATTCTGAATCTAATCGAATATTTAATTGACTATGTGCATTAAAAAAAAACAATTGCTCTAATGCAGTACTATAACCAACGTAACTATAGACTATACAATCAAGTTTACAGAACCCCCCTGCATGAAGAAATAGTTTTCTATAATTTCTGGCAGTCTTTGATGGGGATTTGTGCCCAGATGAAAATGCATTTGAAATGAGCAGCCCTCTGAGGTTCCCACAGTGTGCAAAGATGGCATACAGCAATAATCTTAAAAAAATGTAATTAAACACAGATAAGATTAATACAATCAGGGAGAGATGATTGAAAGATGCTGTTGTTGTGTAGGAGGGTGGTCAGGCCCCCGGGCCCCTGGGCCCCAAAACGAGATGGCTAGCTGTGGGGAAGGGGGCCCTTCGTATTGGGATTAGCTCAGCCAGGTGGGGGAGCTTCGTGGTTGGAGCATTTAAATTAGCGGTGAGATGACAACCCCCATTAGGAGGGATTAAAGGCCTGCTGGCAGGCAGAAATGCACTGGCACTGGCAGGGGCATCCGTCATGCAAAACCCAAGGCAATGTGGCACAAGTCAGTCACTCGACAGCTGCTGTGGTCCTCATTACAATCACACACGACGATGTAAAGCAATTGTATGAAGTTTAAATTGCCTTTTTTTAATTATTATTGTAATCGTGCAATCAAAGCTGTGCGACTCGTTTCAAAGACAAAGGTAAACATCAAGTCAGTTATGCACAAGAAGTACACAAAGTTGGTTTCTCAGCTTGGCCTTGAAAACACTTTTCCTTTGATGGGTTTAGATCAGGGGTCTGCAACCTTTAAAATCAAAAGAGCCATTTCGGCCCCTTTGTTCACTAAATTAAACGTGTCCGGAGCCACGATACCTGCTACAATTGGGATTCTCAACTGGTGGCCCACGGACCACTTTACGTTTGTTGGAGGACAATTTTCTGACCAGTAGGGTAGTTTTCTGGCCTTTGTAAAGCTAAAAATATCTAATGATTTGTTGACATTTTTACATTTCAAGACAACAACAAAAAAGATGATTGTAAAGCCAAGATGGTCTAGTGGCAGGGTTTTTGACTACGGACCCGAAGGTCGCGGGTTCGCGCCCCGGCCACTACCCAGCTTGGGGTGTCTATGAGTGCACACCTATTTCTCCAGCACCCCGGGCGCTTTCGGGCTGCTCACTGCACCACCTGGTGGTGGTTGGGTTAAATGCAGAGACGAATTTCGTCTGTGTATGGGAAACATACGCAGATGACAGGAATAGACATTATTATTATTATTATTATTAAAGAAGGAAAAATAATGTTCTTTCCCTATTTATGATGGATGAATCAGAACTTTCTTCAATTAAACTGCTCCAAGACTGAGGCCATACTGATTGGCACCCCTCACCAGGTACAAACATCTCCTATAACAACACTTTCCTTTTCTGGACAAGACATCCCCCTCTCCACCTCTGTTACTAATCTTGGAATAAAAATGGACTCCAATCTTACATTTGAAAATCACATTAAGCATCTGTTTAAAACTTGCTTCTTCCATCTTCGAAACATCTCCAGACTTCGCCCATCCCTAACTTTTTCCGATGCTGAGAAGCTCGTCCATGCTTTTGTCTCCTCCAGGCTCGACTACTGCAACTCCCTGTTTATTGGAATCCCTGGCAAAAACCTTCAGAAACTTCAATATATTCAAAACAGTGCAGCAAGGATCTTGTTGAGAGTTTGTAAATTTGAACATATTACGCCCATTCTCCATAACCTTCATTGGCTTCCTGTCGCCTACAGAATTCAGTACAAAACTGCTCTCATTACACATCAATGCTTACATGGAGCTTCACCAGATTATCTGAAGGATATTCTTATTCCATACTCATCCACCCGTTCGCTGCGGTCACAGAACAGTAATCTCCTTCACATTCCGAGAACCAAATTAAGGACCATGGGAGACCGGGCTTTCAGTGTGGCTGCCCCCCGCCTGTGGAACTCTCTTCCTGACTGTCTGAGAGCCCCACAGTCTGTGGTTGACTTTAAGAGCGGCTTGAAGACCTTTCTTTTCAACCGAGCATACTCTACCTCCTCATGATTCTACTTTTGATCTTAGCTGATACTGTTATTGATTTTAATTGTTTTATTATTTGTTTTATTGACATTTAATTATGTTGCACCTTGTAGCACTTTGAGATTTTCATTAATGAAAAGTGCGTTATAAATTGAATTCATATTATTATCATTATTATTATTATTATTATTATTATTTAAAAAATAATAATAACACAATGAACTATGGAAGTCTAGGTAAATTATTTTAATTGTGGAAAAATTAAATATCCTACTTCGAATAAATAAAGTTAAAGTATACCCTGATGCATGCTCAATAATCCAGGTAGAAAAATCTAAAAAAAAAAAAGCTAAGAAGAAGTCTTTCGGACGAAAGACGAAACGTTTCCACAATTGTTTGCTTTGTTTTGTTTTGTTTTTTGAATGTCCAGAGGACCAGACTTAGCTTTTTTAGAAAGTTAAAGTATGTTTTACTCCTATTAGTTCTAGTATTCACACATTTGCAATGACAGGAAAAACTGCTAAAACTAGCCCTTTTCGTTGTTATAAGAACAAATAAAATTCAAAAAAGGCGTTCAATACAAGATCAACTGGACTTTACTGTATTTGTTACAGAAGACGTTTCGACCTCTATCCAGAGGGCTTTATCAATTCAATGCACAGACTGTGTGCGTTTACATGTGTTACCTCAGCTTGCAATTTACATATGTTGGTGCGTCACTCCTAAGACTGTTATAACTCCACACGCACACAGTCTGTGCATTGAATTGATAAAGCCCTCTGGATAGAGGTCGAAACGTTTTTTGTAACAAATAAAGTCCAGTTGATCTTGTATTGAACGCCTTTTTTGATTTTATCATGTCCTGGACGACTGAGAATCTTCACCAGCAAATAAAATTCAGTTTCAAGTTAGTTTTGATCAAATCTTGAAAGAGCCACTGTTGAGGGACCAAAGAGCCGCATGTGGCTCCAGAGCCGCAGGTTGCAGACCCCTGGTTTAGCTGCTTTATTTCAAAAGCGAACGCTGCAGAAGGCCTCCTCCTTAAGGTTAATTTCAAAGGACGCCGCTCAGGTTCAGGGGTGAGACTGCAGACAAGTCCAGCCATCACACACAGGAAACTGTGGAGAATCTGTCCATCAGTGAAGCTGCGCTAATGTCAAAAAGCTGCGAGAGGAATTGTTGGCTTACTGCCACCTCACAACGGCACCTTTTGTTCCAGATTTTTGTTCCCAAGTTCTGAAGGCAAAAAAAAAAAGAATGAGAAAAAAAAAATAGCAATCCGATTAAAAAACATCTTTTTGTGTCCTGATTAGCATAAATCTACATGAGAATAGCCCTCTGTGATCAAACAGGGGTAGGTGAGTGCAGCACGCCACGCTATGTGGTGTTGTGGCCCCTCAGACGGACGCCCACAATCCATGCCACGAGCGGGGAGCCGTCCCGGTCTGGATGCACGCAGGCTCTCTGGCCTGCGTTGCTCATCGTAAATGTGTCATCTCTGCCACAGCAGCTTACAAACAAGAAGTTTTAAAGCCCACCGCCCGCTGAACCAAGAGCTGGGATCAGTATGTGAGGGGATCTCTGTGCAAACGAACCCATGGCAGGTTCCAGATAGGGCCAAAAACAGCTGAGGGAAAACAATAAATAAAAGGAAAATGTTGTAATTAAATATGATTCAGCTTTTTTAGGCTTTTATTTTATTTGGTAATGCAAACATGAGTGTTTTATTCCATTCAGTGCAGGTAGAGCTGGGAAACAAAAGACGGATCCTGGCAAATTGTCATCAAGAGCTTGAGGTGGTGCAGAGGGGGAAAGAAGATTTTTTTTAAAAACTTCAATGATTTGGAGACAGAGAACGCTGGATGTCACTAGTATTTGGTATTTCCACAAAGCTCATGAGGGAAAGGCTTGCCTGAAGCCATCACAGGGTTTGAGACAAATGAAGTGAAGAGTGTGTGAGCTCCTGTTTCTGTGCCAACCTGGCCCGTCTTATTTGATTCTCCACAGTGTGCCCAACTCTCCAGCGGCAACAGGAAATCAAACAATTAGCAGGAGGGAACTAAAAGGTTCTCTCATGCCCTCTGGTCTTTGCAGATATAGTGACTTGGGAAATTCTTAGAAAATGCTACATCATCAAGATAAGTTCTGACCTGGCAAAAAAATATCAAATGAAAACAAGACACATGGTTTCACATTTACTGCTATGGGGGATACAAGTGTGTATTGGGGGTACATTTTTAAATCTATATCTTGTATTATAAAAAAGTGACACTTTCTAACAGACACAAAGTATTTGATAAAATAAGAAATGTAGGTTTATATGTTGAAGGGAAGAAAAAAAAAAGTTCCAGTAATTATTCCAGTAAGAATTGTTATTAAATGTGTTTTTTTTTTATGTATGTGAGTGCTTCTGTCCAGTGCCCTGAGACGACTTCTGTGAATTGGTGCTGTACAGGTCAAGGTTCTTTATTGTCAGTCACATTGCATGTGGTACATGTGATGGAACGAAATTGTGTACATGGTCGCAGTTATATCCAATAAAAGTATAAACTGTAGAGAAAAATAGCATTAAGATCTAAGATATGAACTATATGCTAACACTGACTTAATAGTACAAAAACAATACGCCAAACAACAGCAGCACGAACATGAGTGAGCGATGAGTACAATGAAGAGATCAACATGAATTAAATCAGCAGCATGAGCTCTGCAACATGGATAATCAGCAGCACATGTCACCAATCAAGTGGTATTACAGTGATTTTTTTCCCCCCACAGTGATAATCCTGATTAGGGATATATAAATAAATTTTTAAATAAAAATATATATATTCATATATAAATAAACTGAATTGAATTGAATTAATTAAACAAAAAAAGCAAAACAAAACTAACAAAATGATGCTCAACAATAAAAGAAAATCAAATATAAGCTGAACTTTAAAAACTTTTTTTGGGGGGGTTACATACAATTATATTTTTCTTTACATAAATTTATATGAGCATCTGACATAATAAACGCTTTTTAAAATTAATGTTATGGAAACCGACAACGTCATGACTCAACGTATAGTTTTATTGCCCTTCTCCTCAGCCAGCTGGGTATTGAAGCTGCATTTAGAGCTACATGAAGTCTCTTTAGAACAGCAGAGCGATAACATGACTCTCCCCGCACTGCAGCAGAGTTCAGCGAGCTCTCTAAGTGGAAATCTTAACTATGGGACCCCTTCACAGCACGGAGGTTCTGTTTACATAAAAGAGCCGGGCGACGCCTGGGACATTGCACTCGGGACTGGACCATCCCAGTCCTCGTGTCTGAGTGGAACAGAGACAACATGGACATTAATGTAAAAGCAGGGAACAAGAAAAGTGTATTTTCTGCCAAAGATGAAAGTTATTTAAAAGCTGGTTTGTTTCTGGTCAACTACTGTAAGTCTATTACAACGTAGAACGTAGAAAAATGTGTCAAACCCAGTGTTACTATTATTACTATTTTCTAAATGTATGTGGTTTTGTATTTGCTTCCTTGTCTAACAATTTATTGAATGATTTATTAATTTTATAAATTTTGTAACAGGGATTTTATGATACTACTAAATGTTTAAAATGTGTAATGCTTTAGAAAACTGTTACACTGTCACTATCCTTTAATGCTATTTTGCAAAACATGATTTGAATTATTGTTTGTATTTAAAATACTGTATGTGGAGTACTCTGTTTCATTACCTCGCACATAATTTTACAATTTGCTTTACAGCTCAGACTGTATTGAAAAATAGCCTTTATTAAATATTAATGGCCCTTATTTTTACTTTTTCTGCGCAAGTGTGAAAGATTCTCTAAGTTGAAACATCTATATGACGTTTATTCATTTTACACTGATCATGTTAGTGCACCGTTTAAATCAGGGTAGAATATCAATTAACTGTATGTATTTTAAATATTATATGTGAGAACCAAGATCATGAATGACGACGTGCATCTTAACTTTAATTGTTATTGCAGAAATGGTTAAGATGGAGTGTCTCCAGTGAAAACGATGGAGGTAAGTTTGCATTTTTTTCCACAAATTGGAAGTGCATTGATTGGTTCTGGTTTAATTAGAATCAGTGTTGTTTGTCCTGCAAAAATGATAATTTGCTATTTGTTCAAAGGAAGTGGGAGATAACTTTTTTTGTTTTAGAGCTTTAATGCTAGCTCTGATTAAATTATTTTAGATTAAATTCTATTTTGAAGCTGATTTTTCAGCTTATTGTAAACACATTTTATTTACTTAACTAATTACGAGAAGAAAGCATGTTTCCCTATTTTTAAATGCTAAAACTGCATAGAAGACTGTGCAGTTTTGATTGCGACTGTTTACTTCCCTTTGTTCCAATTATTTCCCCGGACTCCCTCCACTGCGTTCATCCTGTCTCCTCCGGTGAAACTGAGCACACATAGTGCTCACACGGAGCCACTGGAGTCCAGTGTTGGCCTGACCTGTCCACATTTCCCCCCCCAGCCTGTCTCTGTGCTCCCAACATCCCTCTAAAGTAGTGCTTCACGCTATTTACAAGGGGCCCCCGCGCCGATAGAGATGGATGTTCTGGTGCTGCACTGCCCTCAAACGGCAACAGCCACACTTACACTCAGCACCTTCTCTGCTCCGGTCTTCCCTCCAGTTCTGGCCAGTTAGTGCTCAGTGGAGATTAGAAGACTGACCACAGTGAAGGCCAAAGGAGAGACGCCTCCACCCAGGAAAAACAGCTCAAGCAGATGATGCCATGCAGGAGAGCCATGCAGTGGAAGGGCTGCAAACAGTGGTGAAGAAGCAGGCTTCCGCGATGGATGCTAAAACGACAATCGCTTCCCGGTGCATTCACAACTAGTGATAGTTTAGGATATGTGAGGTTAATTTCATTTTCTAAGTATAGAGTACTGCAGAAAAATATACAAATGTATGAAAGGATGCACACAAAGCTGCATATAGTTCAAAAAGATAAATCTAGACAGTGTGCTGAGGCCCAGATGGCTCAGTCACAATGGCGGTGCAGGGCAGCCTTTGATGGGTGTGAGTGATTGATTTCAGGCTTGACTGGCTCTGATAGAGTCACCTCAGGAGGCGCCTGGCAACCACAGGCTTGCTCCAGAGCCTTTCTGCAAGAAACAAGATGGAGCTGAAATTTCACCGGATGCCCAGCAGCTTCATTCCCGTCTCCATAGAAGTCCAATACATTCTGGGGTACTTAGAACCACTGGAATTGGATAGATTTTGTCACTAGCTTCAGCTTTTAATAGCAAAGCAGTTTACAGTGGAGTAATTGGTCATTCATTGTGTCCCAGCATGTTCTCCCTAGACACAAAGCACGTCTATTTTTAAGTGTTTCGTCTTCAAATTTGAACTTTATTTCCCTCTTTTTTTATCTGTCAGGAAGCGTGAATGCAACGGCGAAGCCGCGAATAACGATGCAATTCGGAGATGAGACACAATCGGTGTGGTGTGGGCTTCTTGTAGAAATAATTCTGGTTGGTTTTATATCCATATGGCTTTTCCTTTGTTACTTTATGCTCTGCTGAAACGCTGTAATTTGCCCTGCATGAAGATATTGAGCGATGGCTGTAATGGAATATGACTGTCATCTCGGGGTGACACTTTCAGCACTGCCACTGTGCTGCGACCGACTCTGCTGAGCTCGCCGGGCAGGAGGGCACCGCGTTCACGAGTAACATATTTGCCCCGGAGTCATCTCAGTTACTCGCTACAGTGTGACATGATTTGACAATCAATTAACCGTCCCCTCGCCAAACAAGACCCCCTGATTAGAGCCGGTCCATGACGTAAGGAAAGGTTTTCCTCTGCAGGAAGTTTGAACTTGGTGGATTACTAGCGTTGTGGTTGCGCATAAGCTACATAAATTACAAAACCCATCAAGGAATACACAAACATTTTCTAAAATTATTACATCTGAAAATATTTCTCACATTTATCATTTTTGTTTGAGTATGTACACAGTGGATTCTTGAGAAGCAGTGGTAAAAGCTGCTGTTAAAAATACATACAAGGAGATATTTAAAAATGCGTGTATGCAAGAAAAATCAGTTTTAATTAGCATTTATATATGTATTTTTCCTAATCACATCACCTAATTGCTTTACCTAAATAAACCCCACTCCGGTTCACTGTGGCAGTAGAATTTCCCTGAGAATAATTATTACCGTGATGACACTGACACCAGGAAGGTACACTTGGCCTCATTTGAATAATTAACGTCTTAAGACACGCCACTCTTTCTCCCTTTCCCCTTTTTTTCTCAATCATCTTCTGTTTCATGCTTCTAATTGTGATTTTTATTAGGGATGGGATTGCTGAGGCCTGTGCATAATTTACCAATTAGTTTTACACATGTATAAAATGGAAGCTTTATAATAACAGTGTCACGTTTATTTAAGCTTAAAGTTTAATGTGCTCTGTACTGAAGAGAGATACATTAATTTGTATGAGAACATCCTCAAGCTATTTTGCTAGAAAACGCATTGAACGTTGAAATAGAGAGAAGCGCAGAAGAGCTAAGCATTGCCAAGCAAAGCTTTTTGGGGGTAAATATGTGCCTTTGACAATATACTTGTAAAGACAACATCGTATTTCAGATGCAGAAATTGTTTTTATGTGAGAACACAGAAGAGTGGTGTGGCTGCCACTCATACAGGCCTGGATCCAAACAGACATATATCTAACTGGAGACAGAGAGGGCAGGACAGCTTTGCCCGCCTGGGGAGTTTGGCATGTGCCCTCCCCAGGCCTCCTGTGGACCTGGGGTCAAAGTAAATAATGGGGCGATGTGGGCCGCCTCCAGCAACCCCCTTTCCTACCCTTCATCCTACAACCTAGTAACAGGAATCGGGCTCTTTATGCAGTCGCCACGCCCTCCCAAAGCTATCCATACCTCTTCTGCCACATGCCGTCTTTTTCATTAGGCCTTTCTTACCAGTTCTGCAACAATCTAACACTGTTGAACTATGAAACGTGATGCTTTAAGGGACAATACAGATCTTTAAAGAGGTATTCTTTTTGGAAATATTATTGTATGGACATTTAACCTTGACTTCTAAGTGGTTTCAAATAACTGCTAAGTTCATGGCAAAAATCAATTCAGACTGTTTTTAGTGTTCTACTATTCTACACCACATTACATAATAGCTATTTTTTGGCTGAGTCTTTTTAATACCATTTTCTTTCTTTTTTTATTTATTCTTCTCAATTTACATGTTTTCTTTTATGACTGTCTATTGATGAATTTGCTGTCTACTGATGGCATCATTCTTTGTTAAAAAAAAAAAGTATTTCATGTAAATGAGACCCGAGGCTCAATGAGACTAATCTGTATAAATAAAGGTTGAATGAAAAAAAAAACATATTACCTGTCAAGGATAGTGTTTTGAACAAGCTACTACAAAAAATTGAGTTTGACAAACCATTTAACAACCGATCAGAATAAGATCAAGACCAAAGTGAACTGTTGCAGTCTCTATATAATTCCAATTGTAATTTTCATTTCAACGGCTCATTAAAATAGTATTTTTAACACACCATACACCATTCCCAGTATGGCCATCAAGACTGAGGCCATACTGATTGGCACCCCTCACCAGGTACAAACATCTCCTATAACAAGACTTTCCTTTTCTGGACAAGACATCCCCCTCTCCACCTCTGTTACTAATCTTGGAATAAAAATGGACTCCAATCTTACATTTGAAAATCACATTAAGCATCTGTTTAAAACTTGCTTCTTCCATCTTCGAAACATCTCCAGACTTCGCCCATCCCTAACTTTTTCCGATGCTGAGAAGCTCGTCCATGCTTTTGTCTCCTCCAGGCTCGACTACTGCAACTCCCTGTTTATTGGAATCCCTGGCAAAAACCTTCAGAAACTTCAATATATTCAAAACAGTGCAGCAAGGATCTTGTTGAGAGTTCGTAAATTTGAACATATTACGCCCATTCTCCATAACCTTCATTGGCTTCCTGTCGCCTACAGAATTCAGTACAAAACTGCTCTCATTACACATCAATGCTTACACGGAACTTCACCAGATTATCTGAAGGATATTCTTATTCCATACTCATCCACCCGTTCGCTGCGGTCACAGAACAGCAATCTCCTTCACATTCCGAGAACCAAATTAAGGACCATGGGAGACCGGGCTTTCAGTGTGGCTGCCCCCCGCCTGTGGAACTCTCTTCCTGACTGTCTAAGAGCCCCACAGTCTGTGGTTGACTTTAAGAGCGACTTGAAGACCTTTCTTTTCGACCAAGCATACTCTACCTCCTCATGATTCTACTTTTGATCTTAGCTGATATTGTTATTGATTTTAATTGTTTTATTATTTGTTTTATTGTCATTTAATTCTGTTGCTCCTTGTAGCACTTTGAGATTTTCATTAATGAAAAGTGAGTTATAAATTGAATTCATTATTATTATTATTATTATTATTATTTTGAGCTTTGCTGTATGCAGCCGTTCTTGCAGAAATATTAAGATTTGTGCAGCTGGAAATCTCGTAGGCCATAGAAACGTGCTAGCTGCTGCCGCCCCATATTCCAGCAAGTTCTATGCAATTAACTGTGTAATGCAAAATGGACATCGATGTTAAGGTATAATAAAATAGTTTTTGCATTATTGTGACATTTTTAAGCATTGAGTTATTTTTCAAAATGGTTGCTATCCACCTTGGCCTAGGCATTAGCTCAGCAGTTTAATCAGAATTAGACCATTTTATCTCCAAGATGAGACCTCCCAAAGATCTACAACAAGAATGATTATTTGTTTACAAATTGTGTACAACCTTTCCACAGTACCCTTCTTCCCAAAGTTCAAAATTATTGCTTCAAGGGGTACTGAGTTGACTTTCCAAAAGTATACACTAAACAGAAATGTACATTACAAGTGCTATGCAATGGTGTCGTATCCAATGGACTTGGGACATTGCACAGTTGATTAAACTGAAGTTATCTTTCCATCTTGCACACATTGACCAGAAACACTCATAAGCACAAATGCATGCACATGTGGATTCATTTCTCTAATTTAAAAAAAGTCTAAAAGTGCATTTCATGCAACTTGGGTAGAGAACAAACAGAAACGGACTCTGAGTCGATGATGTGGTGGACAAAGAGTTCCCATTCCCTGCACATAGATTTAGAAAGTGGAAAAAGTGCTTTACACGTAATAAAAACAATAGGTAGCCATAGAGCTTGCTGAGCTCATGGCAGGAAACTCAGGCATCGCAGTGTGAGCAGAGAGCTCATGTTAAATGTCTGTTGATGTATGGTTGTTCAAGAGGAAAACAGCCACACCGGTGGGTAAGGTTTGCATTGTGCAACTGTTTTATTGGTTTATTTGTGGAATCTTGGTGAAAACAACTACCGGTATTAAGAGAAAACTGAATCCAAAACCAATTTTACTGATGGAACAAGATGGCGCCTATTGTCACGGGCTGCTGTCTAACTCGTCTCCTGAACTTTTTACTGCTGTTCGTGTTCTGCCTTCTTTTCATCGACGATGCATCCTCGCTCCTGGTCTATGATCGCTCAACTCTTCTAAGTCTCCGAGACTCGCTGATCAACACACCGGCTACTGGCAAATATGGACATTTCAAGCCTCCTCCACCACCACCGTTCCTGGCTTCGATCCCAGCCTACCTACAACGCAACGCGACCACGCTGCCACGCAACAAGCGGCGCAGAAGACGCGGAACGAGGGCAGGCGTCCTGGTGAGATTTAAAAAGTATCTCTCGTCTCACAACACGCCGACGGCTGACTTACCTCCTGAATTCAGCGTCTTTGATGTCCGCCGTTCCTTCGCTCGTCGCCACAGAAGCCTTGTTGCTATCAATCATGTCGCCAGCGACCAGTATCCATCTTGCCCCCCGGTGAGGAAAACAGTGAAGCGAGGCAGCGTTAAACAACACCTCCGCCCGCTCGCTCGAGCTGAGAGTGACGTAACTGGCAGCGTTCCAGTACGTGCAGCATTGTTTAACGCCAGATCAATTACTAATAAAACTTTTATATTAAGTGATTTGATCTCAACTCATCGTCTGGATCTGTTTTTGATTACTGAAACCTGGCAGAAAACAGGAGACAACAGCTCCTTCTCTGAACTCCTCCCAAATGGCTACTCCCACCTGAGCGCTCCGCGTGGGGCTGGAAAGGGGGGGGGCCTGGCTGCTGTGTTCAGTGATGCATTCAAGTACCGTTTGTTGCCTCAGAAAAACTTATTCCAGTTTTGAAAGCATGATTTTTGTGCTGGAATCTGCTAAACCTATTTTGTGTGGCGTTTTTTATAGGCCCCCACAATACAATAAAAACTTTGTCAGTGAGTTTTCAGAACTACTGGCGGACTTGCTACCAAAGTTTGACTCTTGGCTTTTCTGTGGAGACTTCAACGTGCACACCTGCTGCCCAAGTAATCAGCTTGGATGTGAGTTTCAGAACCTCCTGGACTCTTTTAACCTGTCACAGTCGATCTCGGGGGCCACACACACCCTGGGTCATACACTGGATTTAATTATCTCCCACGGCCTTCAAATACCTGCTGTGGAGATCCTGGACACCTGTATCTCAGACCATTTTCCCATATTATTTGAATTTTTCACCACTCCTGCACCAAAGGCTATTCTCCCAGCACGTTTCTGCCGCTCCATCAACCCATTAACTCCAAATGAGTTTACTGATGCCTTTAAGAGCACTGAATTTTGCTCTGCTGTCAGCCTGGACCCATCTCTACATCCTGAGGACTTCATCAGCTCCTTCTATCACACCTGCACGACGATCATGGACTCCATCGCTCCTCTCAGACAGACATCTTCAAAAAACAGACCATCACCATGGCTCAACGAAACGACGCGAGCTCTTCGACAACGTTGCAGACAAGCAGAGCGAAAATGGAAGCGCGACCGGCTTCATGTATCTCAGGGAATACTGAGAGACTGTCTCTGTGAGTATGATAACGCTGTGAAACAGGCCAAGTCACAGTACCTCTCCAACTTAATCTCCACCAGCTCCAACCGGCCGAGGACGCTTTTCAGCACACTCCAGTCTGTCATCAATCCATCTGTCAATGTTCTGAAAACTGCCACACAGTCTACCTGTGATGACTTTCAGAGCTATTTTGTCAACAAAATAGACTCTATCAGACAGAACATTGTCAGTTCATCCAACACCATCCTGTCATGTACCTCTACAATAACCACTGCTGTTTTTGACCAGTTTGATCTCGTCTCACTGCCTCAACTCACCAAGGTGGTTCAGCAGATGAAACCAACAAACTGTTCTCTGGACATCATTCCCTCTAAAATGTTCAAACAATGCTTTGATGTAATTGGTCCTTGTGTTTTGTCATTTATCAACAGCTGTCTAACTTCAGGTTATGTGCCATCTGCTTTCAAACACGCTGTGGTCAGGCCTCTTCTAAAAAAACCAGGCCTAGATCCTACAGCTCTCTCTAATTTCAGGCCAGTTTCCCATCTGTCATTTCTATCAAAGGTCCTAGAAAAGATTGTTTTTATTCAACTTCAATCTTTTCTAGAACTCAACAACCTGTTTGAAAAATTTCAGTCAGGTTTTCGAGCTCGTCACAGCACTGAATCTGCACTGCTCAAAGTACAGAATGATATTCTTCTGTCTCTGGATGCAAAAAACCCTGCTCTGCTGGTGATGTTAGACCTCTCAGCAGCTTTTGACACCGTCGACCATCAGGTACTAATCAACCGCTTGTCTCAGCAGGTTGGCCTCCAGGGAGCTGTGCTTGAATGGTTCAAATCTTATCTGTCTGGGAGAACTTTTTCTGTCATGATAGGCGATCTGTCCTCCTCTTCATCAACCCCTCTGACCTCCGGCGTACCACAGGGATCTATTCTAGGGCCAGTCCTCTTCTCTCTTTACATGCTGCCATTAGGATCAATCATCACACGTCATAACCTGTCTTTTCACATGTATGCAGACGATTTACAAATCTATCTGCCAGTCACTCCCAACCCCTCACTCAGTTCAAACACTCTTGTCAACTGCTTAAATGACATTAAGCACTGGCTCTCTCAAAACTTCCTCCACCTAAACACAGATAAAACTGAATGCATTTTGTTTGGTGCACCTGATGACACCAGCAACATCCTTCCCAGTCCCAGTGTTGGTTTTCCCCTCCCCCACTTCAACTCGGTGGTCAGAAATCTTGGAGTGCAGCTTGACTCCAATTTAAAGTTTGATAAACAGATCAGTTCTGTTGTCAAGACCAGCTTTTTCCAACTCCGTCTGCTCTCCAAAGTCAAGTCATTTCTTAGTCGTGGTGATCTGGAGAAGGCCATCCATGCCTTTGTGACCTCCAGACTTGACTATTGTAATGCTTTGTATCTTGGCATTAATCAATCCTCCATCTCCCGTTTACAGCTTGTACAGAACTCTGCCGCGCGCTTTTTGACCAACACACGAAAATATGAACACATCACTCCTGTCCTGTCCTCTCTACACTGGCTCCCAGTTCAGTTCAGGATACAGTTCAAGTTGCTGCTGTTTGTTTTCAAAGCTCTGAATGGACTTGCTCCCCTCTACATCTCAGAACTTCTGAAAGTCCATCAGCCTGGCAGGGACTTACGATCTGCCAGTCAACACCTGCTGGAGGTGCCTCGCTCGAGGTACAAGCAATGGGGAGACCGGTCATTTTCTGTTGCCGGCCCAAAAGCCTGGAACAGCCTCCCCCTTGAGCTGCGTGCCACCTCCGATCCGACTCTGTTCAAAACCAAACTGAAGACCCACTTGTTCAAAAAAGCTTTCAGTGTGTAACTTTTATTATTTTGTATTTTAGTATGTAGCATCTTTATTTCAATTGCATTTTTATTTCCACTTGTTCAAAAAAGCTTTCTGTGTGTAACTTTTATTACTTGTGTTATTTTAGTATGTAGCATTTTTTATTTCCATTGCCTTCTTTTATCGCTGTGGTTTCTTATTCTATTTTCATTGATCTATTGTTCCCGTTTATTCTTCTTTTTATCCTGTTAAGCACCTTGGTCAATGCAAGGCATTGTGGAAGGTGCTATACAAATAAAGTTTATTATTATTATTATTAACAATAAAGTATACTGTATAGTTTTGTTTTGGATTGTATCATTCCCCTAAACACATTCACGCCCCAGTATAATAAACCATTCATGTTGTTGCCTCCAGTCTAAAGACCGTAAATCATCAGGAGCTTCAAAACCTCTCTGAAATCATATTCAACAAGACGCACGCCACAAAAGAACACAACATGGTCTCCAAGTTAATGTCAGGGCACAGAAGACACATGGAGAAGGACTCCCTTTTTCCTCCGCCTCTTCCACCTTTTCCCATCCCTCCCGCTGGAGGAATTCCCAACCCTCTCCGCAGGTAGCCAGCCAGCCAAGACCAGCAGAACATGTGTTTTCCTGCCCTGTCCGGGTCAAAGCGGGGTCGTTCATTCATTCCAAGTGATATAGCGGCCCGACTTGCCTGCTTTTACTCTCGTATCATGTGCCGTGTCCTCACAACAGATGATGGATTCCACTCATCTTCTATGAATGGACAGAAAGGATAGAGGAGAAAGATGGTGATGGAGAAAGAGAGAGACTCCCCTCTGATGCCTCCAGACGCGTCTCGTCTCGACCAGTTTGCAACTCAATCAGAGACATGTGCGACGTTTGGAGAGGATTTGTATGTTATGCTTTTTTTTTTTTCAGATGTTCAAGCCGGGGGATGGTTTTGAACTTTGACCACAAACTTATGAATTTTTTTCCCAAGGCTCAAAAGGAACGTAAGAAAAACATTTTCAGAACAATGTACACAGGATGTTCAACTTTCAAAACAAGTTGAGATCGTACATGACTGTCTGGTTTTTAACCATGCTGTTTCCACAAAAAGGTTTTATTCATTTGTTGGAACACTCATAATATTGTTTTAAGAAGTTCAGACAACCCAAACACACCAAGGGGACACCGCTGATCACTACACAGGATTGTTACTAGCTAAGGAATTTCATTTAGACATAAAAATATGTAAATTCAATATACCGTACTTTATGCAGTACAAGTCGCACCGGCATATAAGTCGCATCAGCCCAAAAATGTCTAACAAAATGGAAAAATACATAAATAAGTTGTTTCACTGTATAAGTCATATCTATTATGCGTTACCGCTGA
>JBBPBX010016954.1:28109-47448 GCA_038048925.1 Garcialebias charrua | reverse complement strand
AGACAGGGAGAGAGGAGGGGGGAGAGAGACATACAACCTGATCCGTGGGCTACTTCTGCCCTGCTGTTGGAGGATCGAACCTTTTTATACCCTTCTGTGGGGGTTTTGTTTCAGAGACTGTTGTCCCCTCTTTATTGCCAAAAAAACAGGAAATACCACTGCCTTCCCCCAGCTTGCTCGAGTGGTCTCCCCAAGTCATATATTCTACAAAGTCGTAAAACTGACAGGACAAAGAGGCGCCAGCTATATTATCATCCCCCAGCCTCACCAGAACAGATCTGCCTGTGTCCTTTAGTAAATCTTTATCACTCTACAAAAGAAACTGATAATTTGAACACCATATGAAAAACTCCTTCAAAATAAATATAAAACACGAAGAAAAATATATGTTTATTTCACAACAATCCCCCTTTGGACCTCATTCTGCTGAGGTCCATCCCAAAAGAAATAAAATCACACACCTGATACCGCAGCTAAAACGCATATATTCACAATATTCAATCAGTTCTTTTCAAAATCCTCCAAGTTATAGTTTTTTTAACAAAAACAGTTGTCTCATCACCTCAGGGATCCCGTTTTTCCAGAGTGGACGTGATAAGTCTAACCGTCAAAGACCTTAACCAATGCACGTAGCAGCACCCGCAAGTTATAAGTATGCCTAAGAAAATAGCCAATAATACCATTATAGATACAAACACCTGTTTCCAGTGACCGAAGATCTTTATCAGCCAATTGTCCAGTGGGTCGTCCAGACCCGAATGAATTTATTAATATGCAAATTGTAGAATATAAGGAAATATATGCAAACTATGAACGATATTAATAGTAAGCGCTTAGGATATTGCAGAATTATGAACCTTGAGTTCCCAAATTCATCTCCCAGCAGCAAGGCAGTTGTCTCCCTTGAACACACAAAAATAGAGAAAGAACACAAGATTTATATCATCATCACAGAAACATTAATATACTTTTTACACGTACTCAGGGGCATTCCCCTTGGGTGCTCGGGGATGTCCTCCTATGTTCCCGAGTTTTCTTCGTGTAATGTGAGACTCTAATATGTAGTGTTTTTATCGTTTTAGGTGTCTGTTCTATGTGTGCATGTTCCAGTACCGAGTGGCTCCATTAAACAGAGTCCTTCTGAGCCTCGCACGCAACTTACTCGGCTACTTTCGTCTATCAAGGTACAAGAGTTCGAATGCGAGCTCCTCTTGTTGTCCAGCCCAATCCTTTAGCTCCTTCCTGGTTCACGGGTTGGAGCACACTGAACCGTGTGGATCCCCTGGCATTGACACGCACTGCCTGTGGTGTGCGTTCAGCGACCCCACACGGGTCCGTACTTGACCAGGGCTGTCTGGTCTTGCCTCCCCTGGACTCCGTTGAGAAAACTCCCTCAGCTGGAGCATTTCCAGGAACCACCTATCACGAACAGAATGTGCCACAACAAACAACACCCAATCAATTATAAATCTGTAGTACAAAGAATGAATCATGCATGTTAGTTGGTTTGGAAGAGGCTTAATCTTCATTAGGGTTAATTATGAGTAGTTTTAAGGCGGTTCATACTTACAAAAAATACTGTACCTTTTCACTCAGCTTATAGCAGAAATTACACACATAAAAATAACATCACAAGCGGCGGCAGAGCATAATTAAAAAATAACATAGCAAGCGGCGGCAGAGCATAATTCACAAAACATTGTACACCTGTGGTTCTATACACATTTTCCCTAAGTCAATAAGTCACATGTCGTCTAGTCAAGTCAATGGCTATAAATCTACAGAACCACCATATCCCTCTGATCAGGTCCACTTCAGGTTTGAGTGGTTTTGAGCCTGCAGGCCAGGAAACATTTCCAAGGGGCGTCCCCCTCCTGCTTCACACACATTTCACAGAGGGGAAAAAACAGTGTTGTTAATTGCTCATTTGAAATATGCTTGCATCAATACTCCTTCCTCCATGACATGATTAAAAAACGTTCAAGACTGATGCCGCCTCAATATCAACGCAAGTGAACTTTGTTTATAACGCCAATTTATCAGTTATCCTTATTATTCTTTGTATACTAAAATGTATTTACCATCTTTTAGTTAATTAGTTATTTCTAGGAACATTTTCGGCCTAGTTGTTTCTAGGAAACATTTACAATCTAGTTATTTCTAGGGACCAATTTCAACCTTTCTATTTTTAGAAACATCTGTCAACCTCTTAACCCCCTTTTGAAACAAAACTCTACCTTGTTTCAATTATGCCAAAGTTATTTGGTTAATAAATTGGAAATTGTGTCTAAATTTACCATCCTTTAACCTTAGCACTAGTGTCAGATGTTTCCTAAACCTCTGCCTATTGCCACCAGTAATTTGGTTTTCACAACCATATAGCTAACAGTAATCTACGATATCATCTCATTTTCTTTAAAATTATAATCATTTACCAAAATGTACCCCTTGTGACACATCAGAATCCCAACATGCACTCCGCCAAGGACAACTGCAAAAACAAAAATATAAAAGTTAACTCGTTTTGGGGTCAGGAGCTAGGATCATTTCCCTTGCTCCCCTTCCGCTTCACCACAGAGTTACAGGAACCAGAAGAAGCAAGTCGTCAGGTCCACCTGAGTACAGTATAACTAAAAATCATGAAGCCTGCGCTGGCAGGCCCAAATGTGCCTATGTGTTTCATTAAAAATTTATCATAGCAACTGTAGTTTTGATCCCGGCTACTAAGATCAACGACAGATCCTCACAGATCAATATGGGGTGCGGCCTTGCTGGTGTGAGTGACTTCAGGACCATTTGTTCTCTTGTCTGTTTGGAGAACGTGTTCAGCTTTCTCTTGTTCCAGCCCCCAGTGAGACGTTCACTGGGTTCTGATTCTCGTCCGGACCCCCCAAATCCGGACCGTATATCCTGGCCATTTGTGTCTGATGACCATGTTTCGACAGTTCTTTGAGAAAGTCTTTGCCTCTGCTCGGCTGAAAGTTTTTGTGGACAGTCTTTTGTTCTTTCGGTGCCTTTGTTGTTTTCAGTCGTTCCTTGCGTATGCCCCTCAAAGTTCTTGAGCAAGGTTGCATATGAGTTTGTTCTTCCCAGTGAAGTCACAGCGAGTCAGTTTCTGGACACACCTTCATATTAAATCTGATCCGATCTGATCAATAACCACAGTAGCTGAGATTCAAAAGTCAGATGCTGCATGTGTTTTGACAGAGGCCTATCCTAATGCATATTTACCATTATGTGTTCTGTATAGATGAGGTGGGATTCATAAGACTCACTCTTGTTCCATCAACACTGTTCAATGAGGCTATTTAAAAAATTGAAAAACTAAAAAATTTAAAAAAATCATTAACAGACCAGGATCAAATTAATTTTCTGTTAACAATCTTTATTATGGAACCTTCGACGGAGGCATCTTTTAATCTGATCTGCACAACAGATCCAAAACATTAGTTTACCTAAAAGTGAAATAATCAATTTAACCCTGAAATCAAAAAATACTGTAGCCTACTTTTATTTCAGAAAATATAATTTACGGTCTTCTAAGACCCCCTTGCTAGTATACAGTCTATGATCATTAGCAAATTCCTTGAGCCTCCTAAGACCTGCCTTCTTGTTGGATTTATTTATGTATCGTGTATATTTTCATGCCCTCCTAAATTGTCAATTTGAAATTATTAAGCTCAGTGGCTCATTTATTCAAAGTAAAATGTGGGCTCTTTCATTTTGGCCTGTTGTTCCAGGTATATAACTGTTAGTCCAGGGGTGTCAAACTCATTTTGATCTGGGGGCCGCATACAGCTTAATCTGATCTCAAGGGGGTCAGACCAGAATACTCATTCCAAAAGTCCACTTTTGTCTTTGTATTAGTGCAAAGAATAAAGAAATTATAAAAATATTAACATTAAATTAATTGTCCTTTTACATTTTTACTCAGTTTAACATTTAAGTGCATTACATATTAAAGAAATGATCAGTGATTGCACGTTTTAAAACATTTATTCAACAAACTGTTTTGTTAAATACCCTGATGCATGCTCCATAATCCATGTAGAGAAATCTAAAAAAGCTAAATCTGAGCTTCTGGACATACAAAAAAACAGTTCTGTTAAAACCCTTTCCTGCATGTTAAAAGTGCATCAAAATTTAGAAATGAATGAATTTTAAATCCATTTTCCACATCTATAAATATGTATTCATTTAAGACCTGTCTGTGAGGGCTACTCCCTCCTTAGCACTTTGAGATTTCCATTAATGAAAAGTGCGTTATAAATTGAATTCATTACTATTATTATTATTATTATTTATTCTTCAAACCCCAATCTGTCCTCTTCTTTTATTCATCTGACTCCAAACAGTTATTAAACTCTGTACCTGCACCCCTTTACTTTTATTAAATGTTTCAGAACGAATAACCCAACTGGATGACTAAATTAAAAAATAAAGTGACTCCGACCTGTTTTTGGTTTTTTCTAGAAATTATTATGCTCCTGTCTGCAGTACCTTTTTTCGTCCATCAGGGGTCTCCATTATACTCAGGTGTAAGGGGTTAAAGGGGGTCAGTTTAATACTGACCTCCTTTTTACCTTAATTTACTTATTCAGATTGAATAGTAATTTCACGGATTCTCTTCTTTTTCAGTTTACCCAATATTTCTGTGATCTTTATGATGGATAAATAAACAGAGCCATTAAGTGACAATGGACACGTTAACTTAGTTTGATATGTCAAAGAGACACTATCATTTATTTAAAATAAATCAACTAAATTAACACCATTACACTTGATTGACATGATTTCACTTTCTTTCAATTCAAATACGTCAGCACACTTGATTTAACACAACAGACATAAATACTAGATGTTACACATATTTAGTCTGAGGGGCATTTCAGCTTAAAATATAGTTTCCAGCTTAGGTTGAGAGGGAAAAGAAATAGGAGGAAAGATTTAAGAAGAACATTATCCTGAGCATGAGACCAGAGTGACACTTCTCATCCGACTTCTGCTAAAATCCAAGTACGTTTTGTAAACAGCCCTTTACCTTTTGACGACAGCCCGGTAAGAGGGAAGACACCAGCCTTCAGATGCACAGAGTCCTTTAGTCCCAGCACGTCCAAAACTGGTTTTAGTTTACGTTTCAACGTCTCCTGGCTTCCGCGTTGGTCATCAGAGAATATGTCAGCTTCAGGCCTCTGACTTCAAGATAAACTTATTCCAGGAGGGAATAAACAAAGTTTTTGAGCTCGGCTTGTTCGAAGTAGACTCATAACAGCCTGTTATCAGTCCTTAGCTGAAGACGCCGGTCGTTAGCTCTTGACCACACGTGTCCAGCTCTTGGGAAAGTTCACATCTCTTTGGAAGTTCCCAGCAACTCTCTGGCGCGTTCTCGCACAGTTTAGAACTTAAAGAGCAGGCACAAAGAGAGGAGTTCACTTGTCTTATCAGAACCCAAGGTTACAGCAGCAGAGGGAAATTGTTTAGGAAAAGACAGAGCAGCTGGAGCCTTGTTCATGAAAAACAACGGATTAAACTGTCTTCTTATTTCTAAACAAAACAGTCGGGTCTCTGTGACCCGCAATTTCACCTTTAACATAGCAGTGAACACAGTTTAACTCTCACAGAATAACACAGCTTAAAAGCACACATCATGAAAATGACAAAAGTTATTCTTTTGATCACATCAGAATAAAATCAAAGATAGAAATAGTCTCTTTTGGTGACTATATTTATCAGATTACAGCTAAATGAATGATTTTGTAGTAAATGTCTTGCTTTACTGAGTGGTCAGTAAAGGTCATCACTGGACAGTTCAAAAACCTTAATTTGACCCTGGGTAGGTCCATTACATCTCCCCCCTTTTGGAAGCCATCGCCAGTCCTTGGGGATGGGGTCCAACACGAAAGGAAACCTTGAACTGTCTTTGATCTTGAAGTAATCCAGCAAGTGGAAAAGAAAAATCAAAAATTATAATCCCATAAAGTTTTGGAAATTCCATACTGTTCGGAGGTAATCCCATTGCGGTAAGCTTTTAATCCCTTGGAAAACTGAGTCTGTTAACTCTTGGAAAACAAAGTCTGTGATCCTTTGGAAAACAAAGTCTTATAATCCACAGCGATAATCCCACAGCAGTAATTCCACCACGATTAGAGTTGGTGATTTCATCAGCAACAATTGTTTTCATAATCAGCATGCAGAGGGGATCCCTCGATTGACGCAGAGGAGGCGACCCTTGGATGAAGGTTGAAGACCAAGCGTTGGAGCTGCAGGTCCCCACATCGAAGGTTGTTGGCTGGTTGGTTTCCAGTCAGTGCCACTCTGGTTCTATGTGTCATGCAATTATGTGGTTTTTTAAGGTGGGCTTATGATTGGGATTTTACATTAAGCCTTACCTATATGCACCTGGTATGTAAGCTATCATGGTTTAGATCAGCTACACTTACCAATTAAGGGGTGGATCAATTCTGTAAATTAGATATAGGGATCTATACCTATAAAATTTTGGAGGGCTTCTGTAACGAAGGCCTCTAATTCCAAACTATTCCTCCATTCATTACTTAGTTTAGGTTAAACTAAAATAAAAATGAAATATAGTTTGATCTAAATGTCTGTTGTCTTTTAGACGAACGACGTAGGATTTGGTATTCCTAATAAATTTTGAAGTCTATGGCGAGACTCATCAAAATAAATAGACAATCTAGAATAGAAACGATCGAATCGGTTCAATTTAGAAATTATGAGACCAGTGTAGTTTATTGTACCTTAAGTAGCTTTAAACTACATTGACTCTTCGACGATTGAGATTTAACAAAACGAACTGCATGTTGGCATAGTTAAATCCATATCATTCATTAACCCATGTTAATACAAAACCTGTTTGGCTGGGAGTGTTCAGAACCAAAACAATATCTCAACTAATGACAACAGTAATGACTAAACAACAAGGAAACAAACGTTTCACTGCTTCGACACACTCCTGTCGTCAGATTCCAAAGTGCAACACACAAGAAAAACAGGTCTCAACTTTATGACCGAGGTCAAATTAAATCTCGTGGATTTAAACGGTTGTTAAGGTTAGTTTTTTGTTGTGGGTTTTAAGCTTAGCGTTTCTAAGTTCAAATTGGATAATGCGACTTATAGGGTGGGAAATATGGTAGTTTAAACCTGATTAGTTTATTTACTAACTTGTGTTTGGACGACCTTATTATCCCATGAAGTCGGTGAGTTTGTGAGATCTTTGTCTTTTGTGGAGTCATTGAACGCCTTGTAAGGTTTGATCTGATTTCGATGTACCCATTTAGCAATTGGCTCTTTGCGGCCTTTGCTGATTTTGATCTCGTAGACGACTGAGGACACTTTGTCTGTTATCAGATGAGGTCCAGTCCACCTGGGCATTAGTTTGCGGGCGAGAGTTCCGGTCCCGGACTCTCCTTTCCCGGTTGTTGGGGCGAACGTATAGTACCAGACTCTGTCTCCCACTTGGAGTTCATTGTGAGAGGCCTTCTGGTCATAGTACGCCTTGCGTCCTTCAGCGGACCTTTCCAGGTTTTTCTGGGCGAAAGCAAAAGTGTTTCTGAGGTGTACATTCAAATCTTTCATGTATTGTTGTGTAGTGTAGGCTGTCGCCATGACGGCGTCACCTGGTTGGTACAACAGGTGTAGAGGGAGAGTCATTTGTCGACCGGTCATCATCTCGAAGGGAGAGATGCCAGTTGATGTGTGTGGAGTGGCTCTTATGGCCATGAGGACCAGAGGGAGTTTCACATCCCAGTCCTTGTGATTTGCGGCCACGTATTTCTTCAAAATACTCACCACAGTTCTGTTCGCTCTCTCGACTTGGCCTGAAGCCTGTGGGTGGTAGCCGACATGAAAATTGGCCTTGACGCCTAGCGTCTTCCACAGTTCTTTCATCACTTCACCTGTGAAGTGTGTACCTTGGTCTGAGTTCACCCGAAGGGGAAGTCCAAACCTTGAGAATATATGATTCATTAACAACATAGCAGTTGTTTGTGCTGTGTCGTTAGGAGCTGGTAGGCATTCTACCCATTTGGTAAATGCACAGGTTACCGTGAGAAAATATTTATTTCCTCTAGAGCTCTTAGTGAGTGGTCCAACCCAGTCGATCTGGAGGTCAGACCATGGGAATGCAATGCCTCTACTTTGCAGTGGTGCTCTGTGAAGTGGTCTGGTTGGCTGAAACTGGCCACACACCACGCACCCTTCAATGTAGTCCTTGACATCCTTTTTCATTCCAGGCCAATAGGCAATTTGTTTTAATGCCGTCAGCGTGGCTTTATCTCCTTTGTGTCCTGCGGACGGGAGATCATGGGCATGGACTAACATTACCCCCCTTTGGTCATGGGGAACCACGAACACAGGTGAGGACGTTGGTCCATGAGCGAAAGTTAAGATGCCCTTGATTAGTTTTAGCTGTTTGCGCAGCTGATAGAGGACCTTAAGGTCTGGATCGGAATCCAGGTCGTCTTTAGACGGACTATTTTTGTTCGGATCAGTCAGGTACAGTATCATGGAGTTGATAGCAGGATCCGACTTCTGTAGTTGGATGATGTCTGGGTCAGTCAGTGCAGGTCGTACAGAGACTGCGTTGTCAGCAGGTCTGGCTGCGGCCTGTGCACGTGTGACTGCCATAACTCTGACTGAAGGTTGTGTTGGCAGAGTCTCGATTAACCAGGAGGGGTCGAAGGACCATAGAGGACCTTCGTCGGCTCCTTCTTTGGCTAAGGAGTCTGCAATGTCATTGTAGTGCTTGTCATCGCCTGGGACTCTAGAATGCCCTGGAACTTTCTTCCAGTAGATCTGTAAGTCGTGTGATGTCACCAAGTGATCACACGCTATGAAAAGCTCTTTGTGTTTGACCACTTTTCTGTCGCTTGTTAGGAAACCGTTCAGTTTCCACACAGCGAGGTGACAAGCGAAACTCAAACGAGCATAGTTAGAGTCAGTGCAGATGACTAGCGTCTTGATGGAGCGTTCTACTACCATCTGGAGAGCTATTAGGATTCCTGCAATCTCAGCGTACTGAGAAGTCTGAGATCCTAATTTGTAGCTGAAAGTTATCTGCTCTTGGTCTTGGAGGAGGACCCCTCCAACACCTGCTCTGCAGATCTTGTCGCGGAGGAATGAAGATCCATCCACGTACAATGTTGTCATATCTTTGCAGATATTGTCATCAAAGAAGTGGTGATTCGGGTCTTCAGTTACTGGGGGTTTAACCTCAACCGGCGGCTGGGTGGCTGGTACATCTTGTGTACACTTCTGGCAGATTGCCAAGTCCGTCCCCAGATGAGACTTCTTGTTTTGACCATAACGTATGTCTAGGTTAAAACTTTGAAGCGCCATGAGCCACGTTGCAACACGTGAGTTTGTCACCACACCATCTCTGATGCGTTCACTGTTAAGAAAAGTCACTGGCTGGTGTTGTGTTTCCACAATGATTTTCTGTCCACCAATGTAGCTGGAGAAATGTTTAACTGCCCACACTGTGGTCAGTAGAGCTTTCTCACAGTCTGAGAATCTCAACTCGGGGCCTGCCATCGTTTTGCTGGCGTAGGCTACTACACGTTTGTCTCTGTCGTGTATCTGGTACAGACCTGCACTTATGCAATGAGCTGAGAAGCCCACTTCCAAGTAAAGCTCTTTGTTGTAGTCTGGGTAGACTAAACATGGGGCTGACTTGATCCTGTCTATAAGAGCGTCCATTGCCTGCTGCTGTTTGTCAGTCCAGACAAATGGGACGTCTTTCTTTAGGAGTTCAGTCAGTGGCTTTGCAAGGTCTGCATAGTTCTCTATGAACTGGTTCGAGTAGTTACACACGCCAAGAAAACTTTGTAGTTCTTTGAGATTGGTGGGGACCTTGAGATTGTCAAGGCCTTGGGCACGAGTTAAGATGCCATGGTTTGGTTTAAGCCGTTCACGCAGTGTATCGGGAAGCTTGTACAGGAACCTCATAGGCTTCGGCCAACGTTTCTCCGTACGTTTACCTCTTTCTGCGTAATTCAGGTGTGTCACAACTGTCGGCGCAGTCGCTGGTGTGTCTGACTGGTCAGACCGCGGTGCGTCACTGTCGTTGTGATGTGTGTCTTCCCACTTCATGACTGAAGAGGTGCTCTTTGAGTCTGTAAGAACTATGTCATCTCTGAGTAGTTCTATACTCAAAAGCTCTTGAACCAAGGTTTCATCGAAAGCTTGGCTGATGGCTGAATTACCTGTCCCAGAGGACAGTACAGCGTCTGTGGTGTGGGATCCTCGGACCTCCACACAGTCTACTACCTGTGGTAGAGAGTGAGAGTACACCCCCCTTTTGTTGGAGGAGGGGTCCTCAAAATCTGTGACACTGAAATCCAAGTGACTGTCAGCATGTCGCGGACTGCCACTTCCAGGACTCACATGTCCTTGAACCAAGGTTTCATCGAAAGCTTGGCTGATAGCTGAATTACCTGTCCCATAGGACAGTACAGCCTCTTCGGTGTAGGATCCTTGGATCTCAACACCTTTCACTACCTGTGGTAGGTAGTGTTCAGTGAGTGCTGACTGTGTCAGCTCGCAGAGGAGGTTCTCTTGTCGGGCCAGAGTCTGGTCCAACTGTTGAGTCTCTACTGTCTCACCTGTAGTTGAAGGTTCACTTACCGGGCTTGTGACCACGGTTGGGGAGTCCCTCGTGGCCACTGCGGTACCTGCGGTTAGGCAGTCTGTACCACAACGAGGAGGCACTTTTATTGGCAGGGGTTTTCTCATCAGCCAGTTTCTCCTCAAGGTCCACACACCTCTCCACTTCATGGTCCAGTCTGGCCTTCAACAGAAGGGCCAATTTGGCTAGACGGTCGGCGCTGAGCTTTTTCCCATCTTTTTTGAGAATGCTTGTTGTTAGATTTTCTAACTCTGTGTTCAGAGTGGAGGTGTCCATTGCTGCTATCTCCTCACCGTACTTCACGAGGGGTTTAGTTAGCAGCTTTAAGGCATTATCAACACAATCTGTGTCCTCTGACTCAGTGTCTGAATCCTCCTGCGCTGGGATTTTCTCCTCACCATCAGCATCCTTCAAGGATGAGGATGGTACAACGTCATCTGATTGTGTATCCATATTTGTTTTGAGTCTGTAAAAATCAACAAGCTGGTACATGCAGGTGTTACATCCACAAACACAGGATGATAGAGTAGGCATGGCAATAAAAGTAAAGGAATGTGTGTTTAGTTCATTGTTTCTTTGTTATATCAATACTTATTGAAATAAATCTTTTGCCATTGGAAAGCCTGTTTGTTTTCCCGTAAATGGTGCCGCATTTGTAAAGAAAATTGCAATTGTGGGTTGAGAGGCAGAGTAGAAAATGTTGGTTTGTGCTCATAGGAAAGTTGCCAATTATTCTCTTCAAATGACATAAAAAAACAGTGGTGAGGATTCTCAGTCATCCGGGCCATGATAAATTCAAAAATGTTCAAGTCAAAAACACCTGGACTTTATTTGTAGCAGAAGACGTTTCGCTTCTCATCCGAGAAGTTTTCTCAATTGAAAGGGCAGAGCGTGTGGGATTCAGGTTATAAAGCTGAGATAAAATACAGATACATATGCAGATTGGCATCACACCTCACAGTAAGGGTTTGTTAAGGTCTTTGTTAATCTAATTCACAGATGAGGCCCCTCTGGTCCCATCGGTGTGACAATATCAGTCCTAAAGCTGCATTATACGTTTTTGAAAATTGAAATCTGAGGCTTCCTCCTCAGATGGCATCTCTTTTACATAGATGACTTCCTTCACCCCCTCTCAAACCATTGGTCTTACTGGTCCAAAATGTGCACATTTTGGTCCTCAAATGAGTGTCCCTTATCCGTGAGGTGGAGGTGAACAACTGAGTGTTGTCCTGAGGAGGTGGCTCCCCTGTGTTGAACCATGCGTCTGTGAAGTAACTGTTTGGACATAAAAAAACAATTAGAAGTTAAGTAAGGCAATTGTTTTGTCCACTCATAGGGGTAAAATTCTCACCAGTCCGATAGTATGCCAAGTTCGGTTTAAAATCAGTCTGAGTGAATGTCTGTTTCCAGCTTACTGTTAGCTCACCTGGTGTTTATTGTAAAACAGATATCCACTGGCATTTTTGCACAGGTGTTATAGCCCCAAGTAATGTCATGAGTAATTGCATTCCAGAAAAATAATTCATTTACACAATACTGTATTCTGAAGGGGGGGGGGCATAATATTTGGAAAACAAATCATGGACAAGTACATGCAAGCCACAGCGAGGTTGAAACAGGAACACAAGGCTCAATTTGACCATGTATGGAAACAAATTATGTTGTATAATAAAACCACATTTGGTGTGCATGCAAGAAAGTAAGAAAGGCCCCATCATAAGTGTAAAGCTCTGGTTGTATTTATTTATTTGGTTTGAGTATGTTCTGTCACATACTTACACAAATCTGTAATTTCTATTACTCAGAGTTTCACATTCTTTGCTTTGTACTTCCACCTCATCTAATACATATTATTTAGCTACATAGATTTCTTCTAAGCAGGCCCAAATGCATCTGTGTTACCTGTATAAGGCTGCACACACTTCAGAAACAAATATGTGTGTCGTTGACAGGTGTATGTGTGTGGGTGGCTACTAAAATCAGTACATCATTTGCAGAAACAACTAAATAAATTAAAAGTTCTTCCTCATACACAGACAGACCCAATTACAACTGGAAATAGTGGCAGAGTGAAATTTAACCAAACCGGGCATGCACTCTGATCAAAAACGCAACTGAAGGTTTGTTTTGGCATATCTCGCTGTTTACACTGTCAGGTTCCCACACCTCTTTGACTATCGATGAACAAAATCTATGATGAAATGCTCAACGCCACCAGCTAGTACTGTTTCAAAGCTAAGGTACACGCTGCTTGTAAATGCATAGAGTAAATACTTTATATTTTACAACAAAGCATAAGCAACAGTGTCTATTTTACGGCTGAGACACCACAACCGGATGCAGATCAATAGGAAAAGCACTTCCTGTTCGAAGTTTTCCCTCAATCACTCTTTAATCCTACCTGTCACACAGATGTGTTAGTCTTGTCGTGTCTTCGGGGAACTTCATTTTTATTTCTGTTTTTCTCCCTGGTGGCTCATCCCAGTGTGGATGAGGAGGTGTTTATTTCCCCAGTCAATAATGAAGCACGGGCCTTAACCGTGGTCTTCCACTATCTACAGCAGGCAGCGTGGGAAGGTTGGTGCACTTTTTGACCCCATGCACCACCGCATCACAATGTCCTTCATCACGCGAGAAAGGAATGCCCCTCATCTTTTGTTTTAGCATCCGTGGCACTTATGGAGTTGAGAGTGCACTATAGAATGATCACTAGCCCTGGCATCTTGCCGCTGTATTCTCCTCCGAGGTTATTCTCCAGCAGGATTTGTGGGAAGCTCTCTGTCTCTTCTGGGTCTTTTAAATCACTTCAAGCGCTACTGAAGCCTTTTTTTCACCCAAAGCGGGCACCAATCTAATGGCATAATTTGGACCTGCACACATCCAGAGAATTACCACCCTTCTTTTTTCCCCTGTGCTTAAAGTTTTTTTTTTTTGAACAAGGGAAAACAAAAGGCTGGCCCAGTGAAGCGCATCACAGCTTGCTGGCTGAAAAGAGGGGCCCCTTTCATGGCTGTTTATGAGCTCCCCTCTTCAAAAACACACATACAAATCACATCCAGTTCCCCAGTGGTACAGGGATGATTGTAGGGGGTGGTGGTGGTGAAAGGCTCTTGGAGTCTTTCTTCCCTTTTCTGTGCCACTTGGTGTATTTCCACTGTGCCACCCAAAATTATTTAATTTCTCAGCTTGCTTTCACAAAGCAGATATGTTTTCCCTGTGAAAACATTTTCAATATCCCAAATTGTGAACAAAAAAACAATTGTTTCAAAATGAAAGAAACAATGTCTAACTTGAAATACAGTATCTATCAACTTTCACTACAGCTGCATCTAATGGCAGATGTAACAGTAAAATCGGTTTACACTAACAGGCCATTGGAAATGGCCTTTTTTGTTGTTGTTGCTTACAGGTACTTTATTTCTGCCTCTCATTGTGTATTGCAAGGTATTTTAATATTGTGTTCATTTAAAACTTTTCTAATGTGTTGGTAACTAAAACTATGAAAACACTGATTTGTATTTTAAATTTGATGGACACATCTAATTTTTTACATTATTGGTAGTGTTTACTACTAGCATATCCATCCATCCATCCATTTTCTTCCGCTTATCCGGGGTCGGGTCGCGGGGGTAGCAGCCTAAGTAGGGAGGCCCAGACTTCCCTCTCCCCAGCCACTTGGAGCAGCTCCTCTGGGGGAATCCCAAGGCGTTCCCAGGCCAGCCGAGAAACATAGTCCCTCCAGCGTATCCTGGGTCTTCCTCTGGGTCTCCTCCCGGTGGGACATGCCCGGAACACCTCACCAGGGAGGCGTCCAGGAGGCATCCTAACCAGATGCCCGAGCCACCTCAACTGGCTCCTCTCGATGTGGAGAAGCAGCGGCTCTACTCCGAGTCCCTCCCGGATGACTGAGCTTCTCACCCTATCTCTAAGGGAGAGTCCAGCCACCCTGCGGAGAAAACTCATTTCAGCCGCTTGTATCCGAGATCTTGTTCTTTCGGTCATAACCCAAAGCTCATGACCATAGATGAGGGTGGGAACGTAGATCGATCGGTAAATTGAGAGCTTTGCCTTTTGACTCAGCTCTCTCTTCACCACGACAGACCGGTACAGCGCCCGCTTCACTGCGGACGCTGCACCTATCCGCCTATCGATCTCACGCTCCAGTTTTCCCTCATTCGTGAACAAGATCCCGAGATACTTAAACTCCTCCACTTGGGGCAGGACCTCCTCCCCGACCCGGAGAGGGCACGCTACCCTTTTCCGGCTCAAGACCATGGCCTCGGATTTGGAGGAACTGATCCTCATCCCGGCCGCATCGCATTCAGCTGCAAACCGCTCCAGTGAAAGCTGTAGATCACGAGCTGATGAAGCCAATAGGACCACATCATCTGCAAAAAACAGAGAAGCGATTCTAAGGCCACCAAAACGGATCCTCTCAACACCTTGGCTGCGCCTAGAAATTCTGTCCATAAAAGTTATAAACAGAATCGGTGACAAAGGGCAACCTTGGCGGAGTCCAACTCTCACCGGAAACGAGCCTGACTTACTGCCGGCAATGCGGACCAAGCTCTGACACCGGTCGTACAGGGACCTAACAGCCCATATCAATGGGCCTGGTACCCCATACTCCCGGAGTACCCGCCACAGAACCCCCCGAGGGACGCGGTCGAATGCCTTTTCCAAGTCTACAAAGCACATGTAAACTGGTTGGGCAAACTCCCACGCACCCTCCAGGACCCTGTTGAGGGTGTAGAGCTGGTCTAGTGTTCCACGACCAGGACGAAAACCACACTGCTCCTCCTGAATCCGAGGTTCGACTATCCGACGGACCCTCCTCTCCAGAACCCCTGAATAGACCTTACCAGGGAGGCTTAAGAGTGTGATCCCTCTATAGTTGGAACACACCCTACGGTCCCCCTTTTTGAATAGGGGAACCACCACCCCAGTCTGCCAATCCAAGGGAACTGCCCCCGATGTCCACGCGATATTGCAGAGTCGCGTAAGCCAACACAACCCCACAACATCCAGAGCCCTAAGGAACTCAGGACGAATCTCATCCACCCCCGGAGCCTTGCCACCGCGGAGCTTTTTAACCACCTCGGCGACCTCAGCACCAGAGATTGGAGAGCCCGACCCAAAGTCCCCAGGCTCCGCTTCCTCAGTGGAAGACGTGCCAGTAGGATTGAGGAGGTCTTCGAAGTATTCCGCCCACCGACTCACAACATCCCGAGTTGAGGTCAACAGCACGCCATCCCCACCATAAATGGTGTTGGTCGCGTACCGCTTTCCCCCCCTGAGACGCCGGATGGTGGACCAGAATCGCCTCGAAGCCGTACGGAAGTCATTCTCCATGGCCTCTCCGAACTCCTCCCACGCCCGAGTTTTTGCCTCAGCAACCACCCGAGCCGCATGCCGCTTGGACTGCCGGTACCTATCTGCTGCTTCCGGGGTCCCACAGGCCAAAAAGGCCCAATAGGACTCCTTCTTCAGCTTGACAGCATCCCTCACCGCCGGTGTCCACCACCGGGTTCGAGGGTTGCCACCACGACAGGCACCAACAACCTTGCGGCCACAACTCCGATAAGCTGCCTCGACAATAGAGGCGCGAAACATGGTCCACTCGGGCTCAATGTCCCCCGCCTCCCTCGGAACGTGTTCAAAGCTCTCCCGGAGGTGGGAGTTAAAGCTCCGTCTTACGGGAGACTCTGCCAGACGTTCCCAACAGACCCTCACAATACGTTTGGGTCTGCCAGGTCTGACCGGCATCCTCCCCCACCATCGGAGCCAACTCACCACCAGGTAGTGGTCAGTTGACAGCTCCGCCCCTCTCTTCACCCGAGTGTCCAGGACATGCGGCCGCAGATCAGATGAGACGACAACAAAGTCGATCATTGAACTACGACCTAGGGTGTCCTGGTGCCAAGAGCACATATGGACACCCTTATGCCTGAACATGGTGTTTGTTATGGACAATCCATGACGAGCACAGAAGTCCAACAACAGAACACCACTCGGGTTCAGATCAGGGGGGCCGTTCCTCCCAACCACACCCCTCCAGGTCTCACTGTCATTGCCCACGTGAGCGTTGAAGTCCCCCAGCAGAACAAGGGAGTCCCCAGGAGGCGCACCCTCCAATACCCCCTCCAAGGACTCCAAAAAGGGTGGGTAATCTGCGCTGCCGTTCGGCGCATAGGCACAAACAACAGTCAGAGCCCGTCCCCCCACACGTAGGCGAAGGGAGGCTACCCTCTCGTTCACCGGGGTGAACCCCAACGTACAGGCACCGAGATGGGGGGCAACAAGTATGCCCACTCCTGCTCGGCGCCTCTCACCAGGGGCAACTCCAGAGTGGAAGAGTGTCCAACCCCTCTCAAGGAAACTGGTTCCAGAGCCAGAGCCATGCGTTGAGGTGAGTCCGACTATTTCTAGCCGGAACCTCTCAACCTCACACACTAGCTCAGGCTCCTTCCCCACCAGAGAGGTGACATTCCATGTCCCAATGGCCAGCTTCTGTAGCCGAGGATCAGACCGCCAGGGTCCCCGCCCTCGGCCACCACCCATTCCACAATGCACCCGACCCCTTTGGCCCCTCCCACAGGTGGTGAGCCTATGGGAAAACTACTAGCATATATTTGTTTTAAATAAATATTCTATTTGTTTGGATTGCATATGTCAAAGTCAAGGCCCGCGGGCCAGATACGGCCCGTAAATTAATTATCTACGGCCCTCTGGATGATATTTAATTACTATTAGAAACGGCCCACAGGCCACAGCCGCCTGCTGGTGTTTTGCACGCACTAACACTACATTACCCACAATGCCACAGTAGTAGGGATGGGGCCGATCCGATCCAGAGTCGTGTCTCATGAACCCAGAGTAATAAGACCCGCCTCACGTCACATTCAGGAAATCCATTCCATAGTTTGCAGCCAGCTGCAGCGTGCATACTGAGTGAGTAGCGCTTTAGCTAACAGCTAGCTGTTACGAGTTCAAAAGTTGAAGGAAGCTCTGAAACGAATGTGCACGTTATTGCAGGTTTATTGTACATATAAGAAGAAAATTTGCAGCTTACACAGACCTCTCGCTGATCACAAAGTCCACACACCTCTTCGAAGGCTGGCTCGTGCATAAAAACCCCTGGGTGTCGTCATCGCCTCGTGGGACCGCCCTGAAACCGCCTTGGGACTGCCCTACGCTCACCACGAAGCCAGCCTCTCTGCCAATCAGCTATCAGCTCGATGTAAACACACTAGTGTCGTGTCTGTTGTATTGTGCAGACGTGTAACTGAAAAACTCTTCCCTATTGAAAACAAAGCCCAGAAGAAAAAGGTTCCGTCTTGGATTTATTTCACATTATATGGCAGGATTTAGGTAAACACAAATCTTAGAACATAATCGATATGATACTGATTGAAATATATTTCATAGCCAACTTTTCCTCGTAACATGTCCGCTGTGTGGAAGTATTTTACACTAAACACCACAAGACTGCAATGTCTGCAGAGCCATAGCACCACATTATATCACGGTCAAGTTAGTTTTACGTTGGACATTCAAGCTCTGGGGCTTCAGTGGGGCACCACTCTCGCTGAACCAAAACAGGGAGACCGAACGCAGCAAGCTGCGTCCAGTCCGACCCGCTGTCTGACCGTCTCGGTGGAGGGACAGGCTGAGAGCGGCTGACCAAAATCAGAGCGCCCGCCCCGGATTGAACAAGAAAAAACACACCGCTGAAGCCACGGAGCTCAAATGTTCACCGAGAAGTTGCTAAACTTCATCGTAAGAAATCCTTCATTTTCTATAATTACGTTGAAGTTCAGCAACTTCTCTGTAAACATTTGAGCTCTGGGGCTTCAGCAGGATGCCACTGTTGCTGAACCAAAACACAAGCATTCTGACCCGGCCAGCCGCGTCCCCGTCTCGGTGGAGGGACAGGCTGATGCCGGGTACCCACCAGACGCGTTTCGGCCAGCGGAAGCGGCCGGTTTACATTGAAAGTCTATGTGGAGACGCATCGAGGCACGTCGAATCGTGAAGTGGCGCGTTTTGAGTGTTTGAAGCGGCGCGGCGGCACGCGGCAGTTCCTTTCTGCGCACGCGCGCGTCCGAAGCAACCTATGCGTTGAGCCGCTATGGATCAAATATTTGAACTTTCGACGCTCGACGCGTCGCAGCAACCAATCGGGAGAGACTCTGCTATGTGATAACGCAACGAAAACGGGACTTTTTTTGGACTTTTTAAACTTACCCCATAGAGCCTCCATGAAGGAACCAGCCTCCGGTAAGAAACTTGGCATTTTAAACAGTTGCTGCTGTCCGCTCGAGCGTACGATCACCCCAAACATAAAAAAAAAAAAACGTTTTAATCTCAACAAAGACTTTTGGATCTGCAGTTCAGCTCGTAGAAAACCCACTCAAGTAGTAACGTGGCTCACGTACAGCTGATTTCGTCTGCCCGGTGTACAAGAAACAACCGGAAAAAGACCCAGACCCCTCCTCCTCTGCTCCTCCCAGGGCGCGTCATCAGACGCGTCTTCAGTGGCTTGTGTGAAAGTGACAAGCGGCCAAAAGGGGGCGGCAGGAGCGTTTCGACGCGTCTGGTGGGTACCCGGCATGAGAGCGGCTGACCAAAATCAGAGCGCCCGCCCCAGATTGAACAAGAAAAACACACCGCTGAAGTCACAGAGCTCAAATG
>JBBPBX010016954.1:0-26862 GCA_038048925.1 Garcialebias charrua | reverse complement strand
GTGCCGGGGCTTCTCCGGGCCTGTGGTGCGGGGCTCTTGGTGTGGTGGACCGGCCTTCCTCAGCTGCAGCTTCCTGTTGCTCTGGCCCCTGGCCCGGGGTAAGCTTGCAGTCACTATCGGATTGGTGGGGTGCATGGTTGACCTGACAGAGGCTCTGTCGGGCTGTCTGCATGTGCCTGTTTATGTCTCAGGTTGGGTTTTTGGTAGTCCCCTCTCTTGGATAAATTTGGGCCCCCCATTTAATGTGGGGTCTACTTCTCCCGGTCGTGCCCCCCTCCGGTGGCGAGCCCCCATGCCGCCAGTGCATTGGTGTCTCTCGGTATCTGGGCTGGGTGATTGCGTGTATGCCGGCCTGCCCTAGTGTCGGACTGCTGGGGCCTGAGTGCCCTGGCTCTGTCAGGCTTCTGTTGGGAGGTGGTATAACCTCGGGACTCGGCGTCCATGGTCGGAACTACTCTGGAGGGGCGGGTTGCTGGCGGGGCCTGTTGGCTTTTCACTGCAGCCTCCTGGGATTTCTGCATTGTGGTTGCTGGAGATTGCCCGGGACTTCCCTCTTCTTCTGTTTGTGGCGGCGCGGATACTTTCTGCTGCGGCTGCGTGTACACGTCCCCCTCTCAAGGACGGTGTGTGCGTCAATTGCAATGTTTTGTGCTTTGGTGCAATGACGATGCCAATAAAGATATATTCTATTCTATTCTATTCTCTCTGGGGTGTGCGGTTGTCCCTGTCAGGGGACTCCTGGGGCTCCGGGCTTGGGGGCCGCTGTGTGTCTGTGGCTCCGGTCTTCCCTGTGTTACCATCCTGTCCTGTGGTGACAGGTCTGTGGGTCCCCACACCCACTATAGAACATTCTTGTAGAGAAACCTTATAGTGACAAGCATGCTCACACAGGTGTTTAGATTCATGTGTTTTTCAGATACACACTCAACTGGGTTATGGTGGACACTAAATACATCTTATATATTACCATGCACTGTATAAAACACTTTTTTTCTCCAAAATATATTTATTTGAGTTTTAACAAAATAAACAAAACATTCACACATCAAACAGACCAAATAAATTACCCCCCACCCAAATAAAAAAACAAAAACAATCAAAATACAATCAAAAACAATGTGTCTCACATTTCTTTTTTACATTGTTCATTTCTTCTTTATATTGAGTTCAACTATCGATGTCTTATCATAATATTGTCTTTGGAAACTGCAATCGGCATGTTCTTCAATCGCTTGCATTTTCATTTAAACTGTCCAAACCTTTAACATACAAAATAAAGGGGTTCCAAACACACTCAAACAATTCTTGCTTGCCCTTTAACACATATGCTATCCTTTCCAAGGGAAGGGCTGATAACATTTGCTGTAACCATTGGTTTGCAGTAGGTCTATAAACATTTTTCCAACATAACGATATACATCTTTTTGCATTAATCAAACTTAAATTAATAAACATTTGTTCATTGTTAGTGTAGTTATGTCTTTCAGGATACAGCCCGAACACAAACAATTTCGGGTCCAAAATTATTTGTTTGGAAATGATTTTCTCAATTATATTTTTTACTTCTGTCCAAAATAACATAATTTCCCTGCAATACCACATACAGTGTACCAGAGTCCCTTTATCCTCCACACACTTTGAACAGACATCAAGTATATCCCCATTGTATTTATTGAGGTCTACAGGAGTTATGTAAACCCGCATTAACCACTTATATTGAATCATTTTTAGAGCTGTGTTGATAGAGCTAGTGTGGGCCAGATTGCATGCTGTTTGCCAATCTTCTTCTGATAGGTCCATTAATATATCCTCATTCCAAGCTTTAAGTCTATCATGTGATCCTTCAAGCGAATGTGATGTTAGTAAGTGATAAAAATCTGATATTATACCTTTTTTTAAACTGTCTTTTGTTAGCATTTCTTCTAAAGTTGACTTTAGAGGTTTTGTCAGCACATTGTTTTGAGTTGTTTCTATAAAATTTCTGAGTTGAAGATGTTTAAAAAAATGTTTCTTATTTATATTAAATTTATTCTGCAACTCTTGAAAGCTTATTAGAATGTCTGAGTTTGATTTCCCCGTACGGGCCACCAAATGTAAGAAATAAGGTGGGGTAAGGTATTTAAACACTTACTTAGCCACCATTATTGTAGAGATATAGGACTTTCTGGTCAGTTTACTGACTTACCTATATCTTTAGATGCGCAAGTCTGAACAGACTTTAATCTGCACAACTTGCCACCAATTCACGGGGTCTCAACTTTTTCAGAATAAATCAATAAATCTGTGATGTGATTAGCCAGAAATGTAATTTCACAGGAAACTTCAATTTATATTGGTCTACCAGAAAATAGACCTTTTATTGAAACTATCACAAAAATTACATTAAACATTTGTATCGATATTAGCTCTGATTTAATAACTACGTTGACAAGAATTCAAATTAAAACAAACAGACAGTTGGACCTTTCTGTTGGCACATTACTTAAAGTTTACCATGATGAAAACAAACATAAGGAGGAGTTTAAGGAGGAAAGATAAAAGATTGAAATGAAATGGTTGAATCTTATCTTGAGATGTTTAACCAGTGATGGCACCCTCTGCTCGGTTTCGGCTGGACGTCCGTACCGTGATGAAACACTTTTACCTTCGTGAAGATGATCCTGTCTCGACTCCGGTAAATTAGTCAAGCCAGACGTGCATGCTGCTGCGGTTTACAGGCGACCACTTTCATCTTGCCACGGTCTCGAGACCGTCTGCGTCGGCCTCCCAGAGTGATGCCTGGTTCTGGTTTTGTTCAAGATAACTTCAGAAAGAGTGTCACCGCTTGGAGCTGTGACACTCAAAGGGGTTCACAGCTGACGTGCTGTTTGAACCTTTGCTGAAGACGTGGGTCGAGTTGGCACAATGACCGGGCGTCTCCAGCTTTCTCCAGAGGAGAGAGCAGGTTGACAGTTCGTTCTCCTCGAAACTCTAACTTCCAAATAGGAAGTGCCCATTATATGGGGGAGGTGGGGTCTCCCCACCTCCTCAACGGCTACAGGCTGGTTAACAAAATAAAAGATGGAAGTATGATCCCATAGGCAGAAAGTCTCTTGACGGACAACAGGAAAACTGTTTACATAAATCGGCCAGATGGCCTGCCTGTGAGCACAGCTAATGTTATGTCTAACTTCATAGACAACACAAAAGGAAGCTGAACAGCTAACAGTTTACCCTGAACTGTGTCTTATGCTACTTCCCCACCGCACGCATCTCGCGCAGCCGAAACAGCCATTTTACATTGAAGTCTATGGGGACGCGAATCTTGGAGCAGCGGGTCGTGTCGCGGCGCATCCACAGCATGCAAGCAGCGCGAAAGTGAGCAGCAGCTGTTTTCTACTCCAGCATCGCATCCGAGCAGCGACTGTGCTGCTCGGATGCCTTGCTGTGGAAGCACGCCATTCCATGCTTCCACAGCTAGATTCAGCTCGCTGCCCAGCAGCAAACAATCAGGACCAATCAGGAGAGACTCTGCCATGTGATCACGCCACGACGACGGGACGGAATTAGGTGGGCACCGTGCGAAACGTTTAACAGATGAAAAAAATCCCGCGGTAAACATGAAGGAGAAACTTACAGCAGGTCGTCAAACTGGGCGCGGGTGACACGGAAGTACAGCTGAAAGCGCTCCTCGTCTGCGCGCAGCTCTTGGATCATCAGATGGTGAAATTCACTGAATTCATGACGCCTCTCATGTGGGGTGAATCCAGAATCGTCGTTGTGCACGGCGTCTGCGTGTTGCTGCTTTGTAGATTAAGTACAACAAGGCAATTCTTCGTATTGCGTCTGCCACTTTTCTGAGACCGGAAATAAACAAACACCGGAGCGGAAGAGGAGGACCAACACGCTCCTCCCACTGCAGACGCGTTAGATGAGGACAGTCATCTGTTGACAAGCAGCCAGTACAGTGCATTTGGAGATTTTTGGAAGCGCAATATGCTTTAGGTGAGGATGAGGCATTAGAATCAAAGCCTGCTTGCTTTTGCAGAAATAAAACCAGTAGAAGGCCAAAGCTCATGAAAGTAACAGATCATCATTAAAAATGACAAAAATATACTGTAGATCAATTCTGAATTAACACACATTAAAGAGAAAGTTCAATCTGATTAATTAGTGTCCATTAATTCATAATAATTGTAAAAAATATAAGTGTCAATTTGTCTCCTTGAGGGCTTCAAGAAGGTGTAACACTTAGAGTTTCAGAGAGATGTGGAGAGGTGTACTTGAAGGTCAAGACAGAGGCCTATATCACTACAGTCCCCCTTTTTGGAAGTCATCGCCTGTCCTTGGAGATGAGTTCCAACACGAAAGGATACCACCGAATGTCTCTGACCTCTATGTAATCCAGCAAGTGGAAAAAAAAAGTCAAAAAAAAAGTTCAAAATTATATTCCCATAATGTTTTTGGAAATTCCATACTGTTCGTAGGTAATCCCTTTGCGGTAAGCTTTCAATCCTTTGGAAAACATAGTCTGTTAACCCATGGAAAACTGAGTCTGTGATCCCTTGGAAACAAAGTCTTATAATCCACAACGGTAAATCCACAACGATGGGGGTTATTGATTTCATCAGCAAGAATGGTTTTAATCAGCATGTAGAGGGGATCCCTCGATTGAAGCAGAGGAGGCGGCCTTGGATGAAGGTTGAAGACCAACGTTGGATCAGCAGGTCCCCACATCGAAGGTTGCAGGCTGGATGGCTTCCAGTCGGTGCCACCCTGGTTCAATGTGTCATGCAATTATGTGGTTTTAGGTGGGCTTATGATTGGGATTCTACATTAAGCCTTACCTATATGCACCTGGTATGTAAGCTATCATGGATTAGATCAGCTACAATTACCAATTAAGGGGTGGATCAATGCTGTAAAAATCAGATATAGGGATCTATACCTATAGAAATGTGGAGGGCTTCTGTAACGAAGGCCTCTTCTTTCAAACTATTCCTCCATTCATTATTTAGTTTAGGTTAAACTAAAAATAAAAATGAAACTAGTTTGGTCTAAATGTCTGTTGTCTTTTAGACGAACGACGCAAGATTTGGTAATCCCTAAAAATTTTGAAGTCTATGGCGAGACTCATCAAAATGAATAGATCTAGAATAGAAACGATCGAATCGGTTCTACCTAAATGATTGGGAGATCAGTGTAGATTATAGTACCTTAAGTAGTATTAATCTACTATGACTCATCAAAGATTGAGATCTTTAACAAAATGAACAGCATGTTGGCATAGTTAAATCCATTTAAGTCTTCAACTTATCAACAATCAAAACCTCTTTTGGCTGGGAGTGTTCAGAAAACAATAACAACTTCAATAACAACAAAAGTAGCAATCAAGCAACTAAAAACAACGTTTCACTACGTCAAACTCACTCTGGTCGTCAGATTCCAACGTGTCACACACAAGAAAAACAGTTCTTAGCTTTATAACCGATGTCAATTAAATCCTGCAGATTTAAACGGTTGTTAAGGTTAGTTTTTTGTTGTGGGTTTTATGCTTAGCGTTTCTAAGTTCTAGTTGGAACGGTTTCTTTTCGCAACTAGTATAGTTTAAACTGTTTAGTTTATTTACTATCCTGTGCTTGGACGACCTTCTTTTCCCATGAAGTCTGTGAGTTTGCGAGATCTTTGTCGTTTGTGGGGTTATTGAAATCTTTGTCCTTGACATGGGCATGACCTAACATCACCCCCCTGTGGTCATGAGGGACCACGCACACAGGTGTGGACGTCCGTCCATGGGCACGAGTTAGGATGCCTTTGTTTAGTTTAGGCTGTTTACGCAGCTTAGAGTAGACAGTACGCAGGAACCTTTTAGGTTTCGGCCAACGTATCTCTGTACGTTTACCTCTTTCTGCGTAATGCAGGTGTGTCACAACTGTCGGTGCCGTCGCAGGCGTGTCTCTGTCGTTGTGATGTATGTCTTCCCACTTCATGAATGAAGAGGTGCTCTTTGAGTCTGTAAGAACTATGTCATCTCTGAGTAGTTCTAGATTCAAATGCTCCTGAACCAAGGTTTCATCGAAAGCTTGGCTGATAACTGAATTACCTGTCCCAGAGGACAGCACAGCGTTCTCGGTGCGTGATCCTTGGACCTCTACACCGTCCTCTACCTGTGGTAGGAAGTGTGAGTCTGCCCCCCTTTTGTTTAAGGAGGGGTCCTCAAAATCAGTAACAATGAAGTCCAAGTGACTGTCAGAGTGTTGTAGACTGTCACCTTGTGGGCTCAGATGTCCTTGAACCAAGACTTCACTGAAAGCTTGGATGATAACTGAATTACCTGTCCCAGAGGACAGCACAGCGTTCTCGGTGCGGGACTCTTGGATCTCCACACCTTCATCTACCTGTGGTAGGAAGTGGTCAGGGAGTGCTGAAGGTGTCAGCTCGCAGAGGAGGTCCTCGTGATGGGCCAGAGTCTGGTCCAATTGTTGAGTCTCCTCTGTTTCACCTGTAGTCGAAGGTTCACTTACCGGGTCTGTGGTCTCTGTTGGGGAATCCCATGTGACCTCAGCGGTACCTGTTGTCAGACAGTCAGTGTCCTGACCTTGGGGAGGTACCACGAATGGCAGTGGACTGCTCACTGTGGCCCACAGTGTCTGATTGCCATAATTTATAATCGCCTCAAAGCGATTTATAAAATCTTGGCCAACCACAAATGGAGTCTGGAGTGAGTCAAGTTCAGACACATATACCGGGTGGTATAGTGACATGTCGCCAATCTGCATGTGAACCATGGCTATTAGGGTTGTGCTCGTCTTTGCAAGGCCTTGTTGCTCACCATAAGTGTATTTCACAAAGGGTATTTGCCTGCCAACATCGTTAGCGGCGGTCCTTAGCTCCTCAAACAGTTCGGCTGACATGGTAGACACGTCTGAGCCGCTAACCAGGAGCGCTTCTTGCTCTAGGACCCCTTCCAATGTGAGTGGCAGGTAAGCTCTCTTAGCTATCCCCCTTTTTATAAAGTTACACAGAAACCATTCAGGTTTTTCCACACGTTTCTGTGTACGTGTGACTCTGTCTGTGTAATCATCGTCGCTGTCAGCATCATGATGGCTGTCTGCCTCATGACCTTCAGGATGCGGATTTTCAGCAATTTGTTTGCTGTCAGCATCTATGTCAGTGTCGACGTTGTTGTTGTCAACTGTGTGCACTGAGTTGTAGCAAAAGGCAGTGCTGCGCGTCGCTTCATCAGGATGAACAACGTTGTTTGTGTTATCATCAAGGACAACGTCACACGTTGTGTCAGCTTGGTCAACCACTGTAACATTCAAATCATTTGACAAACAAACCACAACCTCAGTCACGTCCTCGCGCGGAGGCGCCGTTTCCATAATCTGGAGCATGTGTGACTCATTGCATGTCTCAAACTGTGCAGTTCGAGGGGCAGGGGCAGGAGGGCCGCTTCTCGGGGGCACATGTCGGGACAGACCCTTTTTCAAAGGGTCACGGTTCCCAGACATCAACTTCTCTCGAAGTTCACCCACTGTGAGACCTAGGTGAGAACTCTTTTGGTTCGATCTGAACCATCTTGGTTCATCTAGAGAGCGAACACCTGCCTTTTGGGGTTCATTGCACATCACAGGGTTTTCAACCTGAGGGGCAGGGGGTTCAGAACTCCCCGTGAACCGACCAGAGTCACTGTTCCAGCTGGAACTGATCTGTTGTTTGTTATCATGAAAAACCTGTGTCCCCTCGCACTTTGAAGTAGAGGGAACCTCCTCTAATGTCTGCGAGTGGGATGTGACCTTTTGACCTGTACAAACCTCTGATGGTATCCTAGGTTGTATTTCGGCCTCAAAAACTGACGTAGCATATTGTCTTATCACTTCCATAGAATCTTTTTTGCAATCAACCAGAAAATGAACACATTTCATTTGAAAAGGCATAAGATTCATAATGAAAAGACGTTTAAACTCCATATTTTCCTCTAATCCAGGGACAGTTTTTCCCCCGGAGTAGACCGAGATTAGCCTGTCGTAGAATGACAGGGGATTTTCCCACTTATCCTGACGGACGTTCCTAGCAGCTAAGTAATTAGCATACGATGAAGCAGACTCCCCCACTTTGCAGGAAGCACGGGCAGGAATCCCAAGGCCCCCATCCATCCATCTAGGATACACAGAACAAGAGGCCTCCTCAGGTGGTTCACCTGTTTGAACGTCCATCTTTGTACTGATGTTCTGTGAAAAATCAAGTAAAGCGGGTCTCATTTCGCAGCTTGCAAATATGCAAAGTGTATGAGCTGCTCAGAAAACATCCAAGATGTTAAATGAAATAAAAATCAGTGATGTTTAGTAATTTGTCGACCTGTGACAAGGTCAAACAAAAACGGCTGTCGTTGTGAGATTTTTGTGAAAACCAAAACAAAGGACGCCTCATGTGTGTTATTTTAAACTTGCAGTTTAAAACAAAACAGGGACAGAGAGCCAGTTTTGCACAGAATTAATGATAAACTGTTAAGTTTTATCTAAAAACATACATGTCTGTATTAAATCTGTGTAACTGTTCTGCCATCAACATTTGATTATATGTGAAAATCAAATGAAAGGGTGCTGTGTGTACAATATTCTCAAAATGTATCCCGTGTAAAACAGGAACATTCAACATGTACACATTACAGGAAGACTGCGTCTTCTAAAGTAACCAGCAGAGGGCACAGCGCTGGAAGTGAGTTTATCACAGCGACTGTAATTTCTCTATCTGACCGCTATAGAGGCGCTGTTATCACCAGTGAGCGAAGCTGCAGCCTTTAGCCCACAGACATCTAACACGGATGAAAAGCATCAAGCAGACAGATCTAAAGCGTTACGTGATACAGCTTCAGAGCCCCAGGCTCACAAAAACGAAATCATGTGAGCAAAATCGGTTGAACTGTGAAAACCTTTTAAACTGCGTTCAAAAGAAATAAGGTCGGTCCTCATAAAACCGGCAAAATCGGTGTCACGTGACCTGGTCACATGGCGATCGGCAGTTTTCAGAGCAACCGGCTCAATCCACCCATTAAAATCTCAAAAACACCGCGTTTAAACAGTCTTTTTAATGACAGTAATGGACAAACAAGCACGGAAACTCGTCTGGGACAAGCTGTGAAGTGAAAGTTGACGAGGAGCGGGCTTCACCCACTGCGCAAGCGCCAACACTTACAGCGTAATCGACCAATCACAGCGAAGACAGAACTGTAGTTCTAAAACCCAAGTGTTCATGGGAAATTGTGTCTTCCAAACCTAACGCCACCCACTAGTGACGTGCCGTTCGAGCGGTGCGTTCACGGACCTGCGGTCTTTTGAACTCTAGCGAGGAACGGACTTTTCAACGTTCTAAAACAGTCATAAATATCGCAAAACACCGCGGTTAAGCCAGTCTTCGACGATATCACGTGCATAGAACTCAAACAACACAGATAAACCGTCACAAATGTGTACAAAAATGAATCTGACAATCAGAGTCTACAGAAACCAACGTTCTTGAACGCGACACACAATGGACCAATCACAGCGTTTTAAGCAGCCATCTTGTCTCTCGGTACCGTTTAGCCTAGCTCGGCCCAAAGTACTGGACTCTCTTCCACAAAATAAACGTATTTTTACACCGCAGAAAATACTGTCAATGAGCTAAAACACAACCAAGCTAACTCCCCCGCCTTCCAAAGAAGGCAGCACACTACCTGTGTACAACAACGGACTTTACGTCAAACGGAACCGGATATCGGTCCGGTCTAAAAGCTGAGTGGGTTTTTCCCGAACCTCGGCTAGACACGTTGTAACAGAAAAAGGCACTTAATGGAGCAGCATATGTGTGAAACAGACCTTCAACAATAAATCGCAGATGTAATAGAATGAAACAGGATCGTGACACGGCGGTCACAACAATGAAAAATGCATGCAGCCTCGCGACACGTAATGAAACGTCTCACAAACACAGACACAACACTTATCACTCACCCACTTCAAGCAGTACGTTCAAATGTGAATGAAAAAATAATTCTAACGGGAAAATAATCCAGACAATGCCACGATTAGCAACGCCTGGACACTCCACCAGCCAGAGCTATTCTTATAAGCCCAAAACCAGGATGCAAAACTAAGCCAACACGTTATGAGCACTTAGGCTACAAAAACAATTTATCAATTTAATCTTTCAGAAGACCTGTACGCGGCCACCAATATGTAAAGGAATAAGGTGGAGTAAGGTATTTAAACACTTACTGGACCACCATTATTGTAGAGATATAGGACTTTCTGGTCAGTTTACTGACTTACCTATATCTTTAGATGTGCAGGTATGAGCAGACTTTTATCTGCACAAACATGCCACCAAGTTCACGGGGTCTCAACTTTTTCAGATTAAATCAACAAATCTAACGATGTGATTAGCCAGAAATGTAATTTCACGCTTAGACTTCAATTTATATTGGTCTACCAAAAAATAGACCTTTTATTGAAACTATCACAAAATTACATTAAACATTTGTATCGATATTAGCTCTGATTTAATAACTACGTTGACAAGAATTCAAATTAAAACAAACAGACAGTTGGACCTTTCTGTTGGCACATTACTTAAAGTTTACCATGATGAAAACAAACATAAGGAGGAGTTTAAGGAGGAAAGATAAAAGATTGAAATGAAATGGTTGAATCTTATCTTGAGATGTTAACCAGAGATAGCACCCTCTGCTCGGTTTCGGCTGGACGTCCGTCCCGTGATGAAACACTTTTACCTTCGTGAAGATGATCCTGTCTCAACTCCGGTAAATTAGTCAAGCCAGACGTGCATGCTGCTGCGTTTTACAGGCGACCACTTTCATCTTGCCACGGTCTCGAGACCGTCTGCGTCGGCCTCCCAGAGTGATGCCTGGTTCTGGTTTTGTTCAAGATAACTTCAGAAAGAGTGTCACCTCTTGGAGCTCTGACACTCGAAGGGGTTCACAGCTGACGTGCTGTTTGAACCTTTGCTGAAGACGTGGGTCGAGTTGGCACAATGACCGGGCGTCTCCAGCTTGGAGAAAAACGTCCGTGCGTCTTCCCTTCTCCCCGAGAACTCAAAAACTCAGTGAGTGCTGAGAACTGAGTCCCAGCACGGAGACAAAACAAAACCTGCAGGTGTGAAAACAGAGCACTCTCTGTTTAAGCACAGATGAATTGTTTTTAGAACGGACGGGAGACCGAAGATTAAGTTATGTCTAGAACTTCTCTTTCGTTCCAAAAACAGTTCAAACAAATAGACGGAGAATTGTTCCTTCAACTTTCGACACTTATTCTGCCTAGAGCAGACAGTTCAAAGCATGATCATTCTGAGATGTTCTCTTAACTTTGTCATATTTAAAATATACCAGTTTAGTAAAATCATCATTGAAATGACAAAAATACTGTTTGATCAATTCTGAATTAACACACATTAAAGAGAAAGTTCAATCTGATTAATTAGTGTCCATTAATTCATAATAATTGTTAACCAAAATAGTGTTTACTCGTCTCCTTGAAGGCTTCAAGAAGGTGTAACACTGAGAGTTCCAAAGAGATGCAGAGAGGTGTACTTGAAGGTCAAGCCTAAAATGTCAGAGGTTAGGTGTATCACTACAATATAAATGTTGAATCATTTGGAGACCTTTATCCTTCCATTCTTTAAATGTTGAGTCTGCTCTACCAGGTATAAAGAATTTGTTTCCCCACACCGGGCTGAATAAAGACAAATCATTCGATTCATTTAGAATTCTTTTAACATCTCTCCATACTCTAATTGTATTTTTAAGAAATGGGTTTTTAGTTTGTTTCAGGAGCTTCAATGTTGAATTTGAATACAAATATGCAGGGAGTTTTAATGTTAAATCTTGTGTCTCCATATCAGCCCAATGAGGAGAGTGTTTACTGTAATAGAACATCATAGACCTCAGATGTACAACACAGTAGTACCAGTGGAAATTAAGGCATTTCAAGCCTCCCCGATCATACGGGAGGTACAGTAACGATAAGCGTATTCTGGATTTCCTATTTTTCCATAAGAAACATATCTTCATCTTTCTTATTTGTGGAAAGAATTCAGGAGGAGGTGGAAGGGCAACATTCTGAAACACGTAGAGCACCTTTGGTAGTACTGTATATTCATTTTCATTAAATTTATTCTTCCAATCATAGATATTGGCAGTGGCATCCATCTTTCTAAAGAATTACCTACAACTTTTAGTATGAGTTTATAGTTGGTTGCGGATAGCTGTTCTAAATCTGATGAAATGTGTATTTCTAAATATTTAAATTCATTTCACTATCTTAAACTGTTGTATTTCTGGAGTTAGATTAATTATTTCATTATTATCAAAGAGTAACATTGAAGATTTGGTTTTATTTATTTTATATCCCGATATCTCACCATATTGTTTGATTATGTCCAGAATATGTTGTATTGATCTACTTATTTTAGATACAAATAAAATAACATCATCTGCAAACAGGGAAATTCTGTGTTCATTGGATCCTACTTTGATTCCATGAATTTGCGGGTGTGAACGGATTGCAATAGCAAATGGCTCTATTGCCAGAGTAAACAGCAAAGGTGACAATGGACATCCTTGTCTGCAACCTCTACTGATCTTTATTGGTTTAGATATATTTCTGTTTGTTATAATTTCAGCTGAAGGGTTACTATATAATATTTTCACCCATTGGACAAACTTATTTCCACATTTAAACTTTTCCATTACCTGAATAAGAAATTACCAATCTATCCTATCAAATGCCTTTTCGACGTCTAATGATAGAAGAGCTGAATCTGAGGATCCTTTATTATAATAAATTATTTTTAATACACGCCTCACATTGTGAAAGCCTTGCCTCCCTAATATAAATCCATTTTGATCATGATCTATTATTTTTGGTAAAATCTTTTATAAATGTAGTGCTAGCAATTTAGATATTATTTTCAAATCTGCATTTAACAAACTAATTGGCCTAAAATTTTCACATTTATCTAATGGTTTATCTGGTTTCGGTAAAATAGTAATCATGGCAGCATTTATTGATGGGGGAAGATAATTTGAGCTGAAGATTTCTTTAAACATATCTAGTAGTGGAGCCAGAAGTTTATCTTTAAAAATTTTATATAAATCTATTGGGAGGCCATCAGGTCCTCCTCTTTTTCCTGATTTCATATTGTTAATTGCTTGTCCTAACTCTTCTTCTGTTATTTCTAAATTCAGGATGTCCCTATCTCCTTCTGAGAAATTAGGTATATTTAAATTTGTCAAGAATTGATCTATTTTTTCTAATTTTATATTTTCTTGCGCTTTATACAAATCCTCGTAGTAATTCTTAAAAGCTGAATTTATTTCTTGTGGATCTTGCAAAGTTCGTTCATTTATTTTAATAGATGTAATTGGTTGCTTAAATTCTAACTGTTTTATTTGCCAAGCTAATAATTTTCCTGTTTTATCTCCCTGTTCATAGAATGTTTGTTTAAGTCGTAGTAAACTTGATGCAGCTCTTGATGCTGAATGTTTATCATATTCTGCTCTTAGAATTAATAATTCCTTTTCCAGTTGTGGATCTTTTTTTTGTTTATTTTCTCTTGTATTACTTTTATTTTATTTTCCAACTGTATTCTGTTTTTTTCAGTTTGTTTTGTCTTGGAACCTGTATAGCTAATAATATGTCCTCTAAGAAAGGCCTTGAATGCTTCCCATCTTATACACGTTGATGTTTCTGTAGTATTATCCATCCATCCATCCATCCATCTTCTTCCGCTTATCCGGGGTCGGGTCGCGGGGGTAGCAGCCTAAGTAGGGAGGCCCAGACTTCCCTCTCCCCAGCCACTTGGAGCAGCTCCTCCGGGGGAATCCCAAGGCGTTCCCAGGCCAGCCGAGAAACATAGTCCCTCCAGCGCGTCCTGGGTCTTCCTCTGGGTCTCCTCCCGGTGGGACATGCCCGGAACACCTCACCAGGGAGGCGTCCAGGAGGCATCCTAACCAGATGCCCGAGCCACCTCAACTGGCTCCTCTCGATGTGGAGAAGCAGCGGCTCTACTCCGAGTCCCTCCCGGATGACTGAGCTTCTCACCCTATCTCTAAGGGAGAGTCCAGCCACCCTGCGGAGAAAACTCATTTCAGCCGCTTGTATCCGAGATCTTGTTCTTTCGGTCATAACCCAAAGCTCATGACCATAGATGAGGGTGGGAACGTAGATCGATCGGTAAATTGAGAGCTTTGCCTTTTGACTCAGCTCTCTCTTCACCACGACAGACCGGTACAGCGCCCGCTTCACTGCGGACGCTGCACCTATCCACCTATCGATCTCACGCTCCAGTTTTCTGTAGTATTAATCTGAAAAAATTCTTCTACTTGTTTCCTTAGGTATTTCACAAAGTTTTCACCTCGTAGCCATTTATGTTGAAACTGCCATCTTGGAGGATCTCTCTTTAGTTTATCATCTTTATAAACTAACCGACATGGTGCATGATCTGAAATCACTATATTTTCATAGGAACATTCTTGAATTCTAAACTGTAATTCTGTAGAAACTAAATAGTAGTCTATTCTAGAGTAGGTTTTGAAAGTACTTGAATAGCATGAGTATGCTTTGTTAGCTAGCTTTCTTTCCCTCCATTCATCCCATAACTTTAGCTCCCTCATCATTATTTTTATTGCTGTTCTTCTACAGTTATTATGTAATTGATCTGTTCCTGTTGACCTGTCCAAATATATAAAATATAAATATAAAAAAATGTATATAATATAAAATACTTTCTAATGATATTATACGTATCATTATATACAGTATTTTCTGGAATATAGGTCGCACCTGAATATAGGTGGCACCTACATCAAAATGTGGACCGTGTTTAGCTCTGCTGCAAATGTCTGCCACAGGAGCGCACAGCAAGGCTTTTAAGAAGATTAACACTTAAAAACAATTATTTGTTTGATAAAAATTATAGCAAATATGTGTCTGAGCTGAACTTTTCTTTAATAAATGAATAATTTTAGCAGGATAAACACCTAAAAAATATATTTGTTAGCTGACATTATTGTAAGAGTGTGTCTCAGTTTAATTTTTGTTAATAAATGATTACAAATCAGCTTATTTTATAAAAAGCCATAAATAGGTCGCACCTGAATATAGGTCGCAGGGCATGCAAAAATGATAAAAAGCCGCAACCTATATTACGGAAAATATGGTATGTTGTTTGTTGTTGTGGTTTCTCAGTTTGTCTTTTTTTCTTTCCACAAGTCTAGCGGCAGACTTCAATGATGTTGATTTGTGTTCTCTTTATACCGCTCTCTCTCTCTACTCCTATCTCCTTCTTTCTTTTTAACCCTTCTCCCACCTTTCTGCCTTTGTTTTCTTTGTTGTGTTTTCATCCCCGTGTCCATTACATCTGAGACAAACCCAAAGCAAATTCTAATAAAGTTTTCTTTATATATCAAGTGGAGCATTAAGGCCAGCCATAATTCTCTGCTTGTAAAAGTATACCTGTTGGGCTTCACCTCAACACTCAGACAATAATTCTGAGTACCACAATGCCGAACAGGACAAGGGGGGAAATAAATAAAAAATCCAGCACAATCGAGTCGAAATGTCTGAAATGACTATGCTCTTTCTGTTGTAGTAAGGTCGCTCGATTATAGATGATATGTCTTGCCTCAACAAAAAACAGTAAAAAAAAGAAAGAAAGAAAAGAAAATATAAATCACTTGATTCTGATGCTATTCTATTTAAATTTTTCTACCTGGATTATTGAGCATGCATCAGGATTACTTGTGTTTTGTTTCCATATGGTGCATAATGTTTGAGAACTATTTAACCAACAACAAAAAGTATATATTTTTAAAATTTGGCAAGTACTAAACTGAAACATCCCTTAGTCCAACCCATCGCACTATACAGTAGTCCTTCGCTACTTCGCGGTTCGTTTTTTGCGGACTCGCTCTGTCGCGTTTTTTCAAAATAAGATTGGACATGATACAAAATTGAGTGATTGATGGATGAGCCATGGATTTTTAAAATTTAAAATAAATAATTTTATTAATGATTTAGTGCAATCCTCAAGTGCAGGGGGAAGCTCCCTCCAGCATTTCTCCCCAGTGCTGCAGCAGCTTTGTGAAGGGTTAACCCTTTGCTGTCCAGATGCACAGATTGACTTTTGTCTTCCAACTTAAACTTGGGGGCCGAGATGGTGTAGAGGCAGGGCAGCCGGCTCAGGTCCAGAAGGTCTCGGGTTCAATCCCCGGTCACGGCATACCTTGTTGTGTCCCTGGGCAAGACACTTAACCCCGAAATGCTCACGGTAGGGCCGGCAGCGCCTTGCAAGGCAGTCTACCGCTACTGGTGTATGAATGTGTGGATGAATGGGTGGATGGTTGGTACTGTCAGGGCCGGCCTAAGCCTCCATGGGGCCCTAAGCGACATTTGTTTGGGGCCCTCTATTTCTGCTAATAATGTGGATTACTGTAATAAACAGTCATATCAGATCATTCACCCACCTAACATAAACTCATTGCAACTCTGACAGCTCTGTTTACATTATCCTATATGTATCATCCAGTGCAGGGGCGTCAAACCCATTTTTATTCTGGGCCACATCAAGATCATGAATGTCCTCGAAAGGCGGGACATGGCAGAATGTATTGATAAAACGACCTATTAACAAACTGGTAAAATATAACTTTCTCTGCATTCAATGACTACTTCTAAAAATTTAATATTTTGTTTGAGTAATTTGGCATTATAATCACAAAAACTGATTTGATTTGACTAATAAAGTAATACTGAATCACACAACTGTTATCTTGAAGTTCTGTCTCTGTGGAGTCACAGAAATGGTTATGACGGTCTGGATTTGGCCCACGGACCTTGAGTTTAACGCATGTGATCTTGTGGTACTAAAAGTAACAAAAGAAAGAAGAAGAAAAAAACCCACCAGTATGCAATGTATTTTACAGCAAAAGTTTGTCTGGTTTATTATCTTTGGTTTTAAAGAACTGCAACAACAGTAATGTTCAGAAGTAATTTTTAGTGTAAGATGAACAACCAACAACAGATAAGATAACTTAGATGCATAAAAATAAATTAAATTGTACAAAAACAGACAAAATAAAATGACAAATATTAAGGAAATCCTTAAGATAAGATTAGATAGAACTTTATTGAGACTGTAGGAAATTGTTGTGCCAGAGTACTTTAAATAATGTAAATTAACAATTACTTGAAACCACATAAAATGGTTAAAAAAGAAATTTAAAGCTGAATAATTAGTTCTTAACTATGTAAATGTATGCAATAAATCGCAAAAGCTGAACTTACAATGTTAAATAGAATCATATTGAAATCATTATCAAAAAAATTTAATTCCACTTAGGGGGCCCCCTGGTGGCCCCGGGGCCCTAAGCAGCCGCTTAGTTCGCTTATGCCTTGGGCCGGCCCTGGGTACTGTGAAGCGCTTTGGGGCCCCTCAAAGGAGGCTGGAAAGCGCTATATAATGCCCCTTTTCCACTTGTTGGTGCGGGTTGGTTGTAACGTCATATTTGCGTGCCAAACGCGCGTTGGACAGCATTTCCACCTCACAGATGCGCCGCGCCACGCCAAGATTCCGGACTCATCTCAGAGCAGGGCTGAGGCCGGCTGGACCCGAACCGTGGGGAGGAGGCTGGACTGAGTTTGAGGAAGTGGCTGCCGCGAGGCAGCAAACACCGAAGGACTTTACAAGATTAACATGGTAAAAACAATTATTTGTATTTAAAATTATAGCAAAGATGTGTCTTAAGCTGAACTATTCCTTAATAAATTCACGTAGTGGTCAAAACGGCAGGATTTAAAAAAGTAGTTTCGCCACGTGCACGTGCGCCGGCTTTATTTCTATATAATGTAGCTAAATAAACGCTTTAAAAAATATATTTCATAGCTGACGTTATATCAAGAGGGTGCTTGAGCTGAACAGGTCCTTAATAATTTCACGTTGTGGTCAAATCAGCTGGATTTAACAAAGTAGGTCGACACGTGCACGTCACATGCACGCGCGGGTGGGGTCGATCGGCGTTCTTTCTTTTAAATGTAGCTAAATAAAAGCTTAAAAAATATATTTCATAGCTGGCTTTATACCACGAGGGTTCCTCAGGTGAACAATTCCTTAATAATGTCACGTTGTGGTCAAATCTGCTGGATTTAAATTGATTTGTTTTGACTACTTCCAAACCTGTCACATGTGCTACGCAAATAAATTATAAAAAAATCGAATTTTAATTCAAATAACTCCAACAGCTTACAGTGTGTACATGAACATCTTGTGATTACACTTTTAGTTTGAAAAATATCTGCTTTGTGGGTTCTGAGATATAAGATATGTGTTAAATACTAGTACAAAAAATACAAGCTAGGTCGACACACTTATGTCTATAAAAAATTCGAATTTTAATTCAAATAACTCCAACAGCTTACAGTGTGTACATGAACACCTTGTGATTACACTTTGTTAGTTTGAAAAATATCTGCTTTGTGGTTTCTGAGATATTTGATATATGTATATATATCTTATATATATCTTATAAAATATATCTACATATAAAACCGTTTCTAGACTGAATTACCGGTAACCATGTTTTTCTTTTTTTACAGTTAAGAGGAAGAAGTCAACACCAGAATTTATCAACTTGTGTCTTCTGGAGGAAGCCCATGAGACAACGGGAAAAAAATCATTTAGGTGGATGCAGTATTTATTTTTGTGCTTTTTTCACTTCTTAGTTTTCATAATAAACATTTTATTTCTTAAGTGGTGTCATTGAACAATAATTTCCTAAACATATTTTACAATGTTAAGTGTGTACAGTATAGTGTTTGTTTAAAAACATACTGGAAGTTAAGAATATTTTCCATTTGCATTTGACCTTTAAAGAATCATAAGAAAAAGATTATTAGATTTGAACAGCCCTCCATCCATCCATCCATCCATCCTTCCTGATGTCGTGTCATGGGTAGTGCAGCAGCTTTTGCCAGGATGCACAACGTCAACATGAACCCATCCATCCATCCATCCTTCCTGATGTCGTGTCATGGGTAGTGCAGCAGCTTTTGCCAGGATGCACAAACGTCAACATGAACCCATCCATCCATCCATCCATCCTTCCTGATGTCGGGTCGTGGGTGCAGCAGCTTTTCCAAGGATGCACAGACGTCAACATCAACCCCGATGAAGCTGTTCTTGGATGCCCAAACGAGTTTCCTGATCAACAAACATTTAATTATTAATACTTTGTTTTTACGTTTAAAGAAACACACTTTTAATGTTTAAGGGACAGTTTAAACCAAATTATCCATTTGCATTTGACTTTGAATTATCCCTGACAAAATATTACCGTTTAAATTTAATGAAATACTAACCTTTAATATTACAGGGCCAATTGAAACCTAATTAATTCCTAATCTGTACCTTACTGTAAAAATAGTTTAACTGATTACAGGGCAGTGCGATCGATGTGTTAAGCAATGTTAACAGGAACCTTGTGCATATATGAGAATAATCTTTATTATAAAGAAACAAAATGGAAAACACATGGGTTTAAAACAAGCTGAAAAGTCTATAAAGTAAGATTAGAGCATTAAATAGCTCAAGGGACCTTAGTAAGCTCCATTTACCATTTAAATTTCAAAACCAAAGTAAAATCATCATAATCACAAAATATAAAAGTCTTTAAAGTTATTTTAGTATATCTTGAACTTCTGTGTTCAGCTGTTTCAGTGTAATTGATCAAGATGTACATTTCTGCTCTATGCTGCAGAGCTGCGAGAAGGGTTAACCCTTTGATGCCCTGCTGCGCTTCTCTTCTCTACAAGTTAAACTTACATACATAATATTTTAAATAAACAATCTATGCTGCATGGATGGTTCATTTAAAAATATTACAGTATTTAAATGTAAATTGTTTATTTACACAAGGAGGGAGATTGGGAGCAGCGATAAGTGTGACTGCAGCCAGGCTCATGTCATGACAAAGTTTACTGAACTTGAACTTGGACTACCATATCCCTACTTCGCGGTTTTTCACTTATCGCGCTGGGGGGTCAGGGTATGGAAACCCCCCGCAATAAACGAGAAACTACAGGATATATTTTCTTGTTCCATGGTATTTCTGTCTTGAAATCTGCCTCATCAAGTATTTTCCCTGTGGTTGCATGCACATCACATTGTGACCTTAAATGTGTGGATCCTAGGGAGCTTGGAGTGTATTTTGGCAACAAAGACTAAAACGTTTGTTAGCCTTCAGAAAGCACATGATCGCCTGCTGAGAGACATGTGAGACAGAGTCTTCTTTATAATCTGGGACTGTCAGCGGTTTGTTTGGCTTTGTTATGGAGGGATCAAGGGTAATCTCACAGCATTCTTATGCATCAATAGTGCTCAGGTTTGTTTTAGTGAAGGCCATTTGTTGTTGACTTTGGACGCCTTATGATATTATAGCATAATTTGGTTTAGTTAAGAAAGATTCTGTCCTCATCTTTGACCTTTTCAATGTGCCCTCATTAAATTATACATCAAAGTCAAAAGTCGAAGTCAACTTTATTGTCAGAACTGTAATATGTACAGGACATACACAGGATTGAAATTGCGTTTCATGTTCAGTTACATACATTATTCCACTTGAATGACATACTAGTTAAACTGAAGTGCTAACATTTCTTATAGAAAGACATTTTTCCAAAGATTTTAGACATTTGATTATCTTATTTTGAGAAATGACGGAGGTGTAGCCATTTTTGTGTTTTTAATCAACTGGCTGTGTCATCCATCTTGAATCAGGGGGTGATTCTAAAAGTTAATCAGCTGTAGAGTTACAACTAAATATTACTTCTAAAAAGATAAAAGTTTCATCGAAACCTCATACAGTGCTTTATGAGATTAATTGTTCACACACACACACGCGCACACACACATACACCCCCACACACGAGCAAGCAAAACCATTACCATATACAAATTTTGTGTCCTAATATAACCTCATGTCTAATAATGGATGTTATACTCATAGATCGTATCACATTTTCACAATGCACAAAGGAAATAATGCAAATGTACTGTTGTTCATGTTGAGCAAGACTGATCTTTTGTGGCCAATCAAAGTATTGCAATTTAGAATGCTTAATATTTTTATTAAACTTTTTTCACAGTCTTCTTCCCATTAACAACAACAACAACAATAATAATTGGTCTGTACAAGTTCAACCTCACTTCCCATGGCATGGACTGGGTAACACATCCATGGCAATCAAACTACACATGTGTCTAAAGAGGCTCTGACAAACCATGAAAACTATGTCAGTACAACAAACCAAATTTTCGTACCACATCAGTAATTGCGCAAGTCAACAATGAATGTGACTCCCAGTGAGGAACAAGGGTGGGATGGAAAAGTTTGCTACTGGAACAGACTCAACTAAAGATGTACTAGACCATCCCCATGCAGAGGACCCTCCTCACAGAGGCCTTCTAGGTACAACCAATCCAAACCTGTCAACAGACAGAAATGGTCCCGGAAGGTGTATAAAGATATCATGGAATCATTCTACACTTCCTTGCTAAACCCAGCAGAAACTTCAACCACCAGAGCCGTCTACAACATGTGGCACAAGAAACACTTCACTAATAGGCTAAACATTGATGCCAGTGGTGGGCACAACTAACTAAAATATTAGCTCTGCTAATGCTAAACTAAGCAGGTAAAAAAAAAATACCGGTAGCTGAAGCTAAGGCTAAACAACTAATTGCTAAGAAGCCTGTCACTCAGTCTGCATCGCATCTTCATCTCCTTCCAGTTGAGGCTGCGTTGACCAGTCATGTCTAGAATGTGCACATGTAGTAAGCCAATAATGTCCCTAACAAACTCTTCGAGACACTCACAAAAACTTGTGAATTTTGTTAGCAGACTTAAAGTTGTCAAAACCTAATTTAGCAGAAATTACTTCCACTAACGGTTTTCAAAGTCAACGTTAATCGGCTAAACGTAATTCTTTCCCACTACTAGCTGTTAGTGAGTTAGTGAATTGTGCCCACCACTGGTTGGTGCCAAATGTGAAGCGAGATTAAAGAAAGACAAGACTTGCATGCTAATGGACATGGCAACACCATTAGAAAGAAACACCTCTGTGAAAATTATAGAAAAGCTCTCAACGTATAAAAATCGGAACATTGAAGTTAGCATGAACATGAAGACCGAAACAATACCAGTAGTCTCTGGAGTTTTAGGACTTGTGTCGAAAAGACTAGGGAAATTCCCCAACAAGATCTAAGGCAACCTTAACATCCACAAGATCCAGAAGATCACCCTCCTAGGAACAGCTCACATATTAGGGATGGTATTACCCCCAAAATAGCTAACATCTCCCCTTCAGCACCTTAGGAACAAAGTTTGTTCCTGGCTGGCTCTAAACAATGTTATGATGTTTTTTTTGCCATATGCAGGTTAACATAAGGTTAACAGTACAAAGAAGTGTTCAGGGTGAGAAGAACGGATTCAACTCGCTAAAAACAAACAAACAAACAAACAAACAACAACAACAACAACAACAACAACAAAGAAAGAAAGACTAAATCATGGAATAAAGGTACAAATAATGTACCAAAAATGTAAAAAAATAAATATAATTTTTACAAGGGTCAAAACAAAACAAAAACAAGCATATATAGAAAAGACAATAATAACAGTAATAACTAACTAAATAAATATAGGTGGCACAGTTGGTGGAGCAGATGCCTCTCAACAAGCAGGTTGCCCTGGTTCAAATCCCAGTTCTGGGTGCTTTCTGAGTGAAGTTTGCATGTTCTCTCCGTGCATGCGTGGATTTTCTCTGGGTACTCAGGTTTCCTCCCACAGACCAAAAACATGCATGTTACACTGATTGGTATCTCTGAATTGTCTCTAGGTGTGAGTGAGAGAGTGAAGGTTTGTCTCTGTGTGTCCATGTGATGGACTCAAGACCTGTTCAAGGTCTCCCCCGTCTCTCACACTGTGACTGCTGGATATGGACACAACCTCTGCGACCCGAAAAGGAAGAACTGGATAAAGATAGAGGATGGAAGGATGGGTAAATTAATTAATTAATGTTTCCTTTTTCACTTGTATGAACCTCATATTTCATCGTGGTGCATGATTAAACAGTTGTTATTATCACCAGAAACTTGAAGACAAATTGTACAAATTACCACGTCTCCATAACTTTGTGGATATGTGTAAAAACATGGATGGTGCATGTATGCAGATCCTGTACCACAGTATAGGATGTATCTGTATTTCATCTCCAAACAAGCATCATGTGCTGTATATTTTTGTCCAGCAGAGGACAGTGTAGTAAAAAGGTAGAAGTACTTGTCAAACACTTTAATTATTTGATAATCAAAAGTGCATTGTCAAAACGAAGGGCAAAAAAATAATTAAATAATAAAAAAATAAAAAATAAAAATCCAAAACCTATAGGATCAAGAGAACATTATTTTTAAGCTTGTACTTTATTTTATTGAATGAAATAAAACATGAGATAAAAGCTTTCTAAAATAAAATAAAATAATGAATTCCAAAAAATGTGACAAATTTATCCACTAGTTTTACTTCCACCCTTTCTCTGAGATGGGCAAACAGTTTAAAATGTAACCTGTAATATCGTTATACCACCCCACCACCCCCACCCCAAATAAAGGGGAAAAACAAAACATGCACAAACAGTGAAAAAATAAAACAAGATGCAGTGCACGAACTAAAAGAAACTGAAAAAAGCTTCTGACTGATAAAATCAGAACATGTTGTTTGGCAGCTGACACAGATGGTAGAGCTGTTGCCTCTCAGCAAGAGGGTCAGTGGATCAAATCCCGACCTATGGACTTTTCTGGATGCTGTTTGCATGTTCTCTATGTATGTGCATGCATAGGTTTTCTCTGGGTTCTCCAGTACAGACCAAAAACATGCATGTTAGGCTAATAGGTCGATGTGAGTGAGAGAGTGAATGTTTGTCTCATTTGTCATGTGTCTCTGTGATGGACTGGAGACCTCTCCAGGGTGGCCCCTACCTCTCACACAGTAACTGCTGGACATCAGAACCCCGTGACCCAGAAAGGAAGAAGCTGGTAAAGATAATGGATGTTATTTGGTCAAACAACATGATCGTCTCTATTAGATGTTCATACTAACACCATTCTGCAGTGCGAGTGTGTTTCTTCTGCTGGCCCGTTGTGAGCGAGGGACTGTTCCGATTAGCCCCTGGAACTGCTGCTGATGTCCTACTTCTGGAAGGTGACACACTTAGAGCTTTATCACTGCTACTCTGTTCTAATTATCAACACGCTTCACATTTGACAGTGAGATAATCACAGTGTGATGTCTGTCAAGTAATGTAGATAATATATATTTTTTGTTCAAGCACTGAAGTTGGTTGAAACAATATTTATAGTTCTCTTCATCTCTTCACGTATCTGCACATGTTATTCTGTGGGTTTAAAGATCAAATGTTGGGGACATTTTATAGGCGTTTTGCTTTAGCAAGAAAACCAGTTTGGAACTCAGTTTTATAATTCTGAAACACTTTAATATCAGGTTTCCTCATCTCAGAAAACCAGCTCTGTTATAATTGAAATATGCCATTTGACGTCCTTAACCTCATGTCAGATAGTACAGGTCTTCCTTCTGAAATGCTGTTTCCCATGGAGTTTTGCTGTTTATATTTGTGTATAATTCACAAAGATTTGAAACAAGATCCAAATAAAAATCAACCCCACCGTTTTTATTAAAATTTGCTCGTTCAAATTATTTTGTGACTGTGTGTAAAACTATATGGTCTGTGCTATCACTGCTGATGTCAACATTCATGATTTTACCGCAGTTCAGTTTTTGCTTTTTAGTGTCGGCATTCTGATAATATGTTGACTTTATTCTGGTAAAATGTTGAGTTTATTCTCATAGTATTATGACTTTATTCTTGTATTGTTTTTACTTTATTCTCTTCATATTACAACATTATTCTCTTAATATTACGACTTCATTATCTTAATATTACGACTTTATTCTCTCAAATATTAAAACTTTATTCTCTTAATATTACAACTTTACTCTCTTAATATTATGACTTTATTCTCTTCATATTACGACTTTTTCCTCAATATTACGACTTTATTCTCTTAAATATTACAACTTTATTATCTTAATATTACGCTGGTGAAGATTCTCAGTCGTCCAGGACATGATGAAATCAAAAAAGGCGTTCAATACAGGATCAACTGGACTTTATTTGTTGCAGAAAACGTTTCGACTTCTGTCCAGAAGTCTTGAATTGAAATTGAAGAAGACTTGAAAAAGAATTGAAAAAGACTTCTGGACAGACGTCGAAACGTTTTCTGCAACAAATAAAGTCCAGTTGATCCTGTATTGAATGCCTTTTTTGATCTTAATATTACAACTTTATTCTCTTAATATTACGACTTTATTCTCTTCATATTACGGCTTTATTCTCTTAATATTACGACTTCATTATCTTAATATTACGACTTTATTCTCTTAAATATTACAACTTTATTCTCTTAATATTACAACTTTATTCTCTTAATATTATGACTTTATTCTCTTCATATTACGACTTTTTCTCAATATTACGACTTCATTATCTTAATATTACAACTTTATTCTCTTAATATTATGACTTTATTCTCTTCATATTCCGACTTTATTCTCTTAATATTACGACTTCATTATCTTAATATTACGACTTTATTCTCTCAAATATTAAAACTTTATTCTCTTTATATTACAACTTTATTCTCTTAATATTACGACTTTATTCTCTTCATATTACGACTTTATTCTCTTAATATTACGACTTTATTCTCTTAATATTACGACTTCATTATCTTATGCTGGTGAAGATTCTCAGTCGTCCAGGACATGATAAAATCAAAAAAGGCGTTCAATACAGGATCAACTGGACTTTATTTGTTGCAGAAAACGTTTCGACTTCTGTCCAGAAGTCTTTTTCAATTCTGAATGAATGAAAGCTGTGAGAACGAGAAGTTTTATACAAGCCACGCACCAACATATGAAATTGTTAGGTATTTTGTGGTGTTATTTCAGTTTCCAATTTCATTATCTTAATATTACGACTTTATTCTCTTAATATTATGACTTTATTCTCAATATTATGACTTTATTCTCTTAATATTAGAACTTTATTGTCGTAATACTATGACTGTTCGGTTGTTGTGTTTACCTAGTGTGGCCCTAACACTCCTTCACAATACAATGTTAACTTTGTTAAAATTACACTTTTTGTGGAATTTTTTACCTGTTATAGGAGTGAACTACACATGTTGCATCATTTTCTGTTGGTACCAGAGCAAATCATTACAAACAAACAAAGAAAAAGAAAAAAAAAACAACAACAACAACAACACGTTTACATTTATCTAGTTTTACAATTTATACCGTGTTATACTTTGTACTGCAACATAGAGGAGTGGTGGCGCAGAGGTTAGAGAAGGTGAGCTTGTGATCGGAAGATCGACGGTTCAAGCCCCGGTACCGACAACATCAAAAATGTGGGTGGGATGAATGAAGCAGTCACACCCGTCTCCACCCTAATTTGCTCCACTCTGGGCCCTTGAGCAAGGCCCTTAGCCCCCACCATCTACTTACCCAGGCACCCTAGATAGCAGCTCTCTGCTGGGCTGCGGTAGCTCGTGGTCTGTGGTTGTGTCAGGAAGGGCATCTGACATAAAAACAATTGCCAAGTCCTCGTGCGACTGTTCACTGTGGCAACCCCGATAAAATGAGAAGCCAAAAGAAGATAAATAAATAAATAAATAAAAAATACTGCA
>JBBPBX010016953.1:26609-47448 GCA_038048925.1 Garcialebias charrua | reverse complement strand
CAGCTGTTGAACAAACACGGACTCTCTCGGAGCGCGTCAAGGTCGGTTCCGGTCCACTTTTTCATGTAGCAGAAATCGGGTCTGAACAGAACCACTATCCGACACGTTCTAACAGTAATATGCTTCTTTGACCTGCTCTAACATGTAAAATACCACACACAGCAATCTTGTAGATGTTAAAGTAGCTTTCAGGTTCTATGACTCGGCGGTCAAACAAAGCTTTGTACAGGAGTCTGCGTGAACTGGACCGGAACCAGAACCCCCACAGACCACGGGCTGACAAAAACCACACCTAAAAGCTTCCAACAGCGTGTAACAGAGTTGAACGAATAACAATTTCAGCTTCAAATGTCATTAACTGCAGTCCTGCAATCGTTCTGAACACTTTTCCAGCCAAAATAATTAACCTGTTAAGAGTCTAAAACTTGGATCCTAATATGCAAACATGACGTTACAGTTCATGAGAGATCACAGATTTATCAATAATCTTTCAGAAAACTCGTACGGCCACCAGATGAAGTAATAAACTTACGGGCCACCAGATGAGGGAGATTTGTTTAGGAAAAGACAGAGCAGGCTGGAGCCCTTTTCATGAGAAACAACGGATTAACTGTCTTCTGACTTTCTAAACAAAACCGTCTGGTCTCTCTGACCCGAGACTTCAACTTTAACACAGCAGTGAACACCGTTTAACTCTTACAGAATAACACAGCTTAAAAGCACACATCATGAAAATGACAAAAGTTATTCTTTTGATCACATCAGCCTAAAATCAAAGATAGAAATAGTCTCTTTTGGTGACTATGTTCTCAGATTACAACTAATGGAAATGATTTGTAGTAAATGTCTTGCTTTACTGAGAGGTCAGTAAAGGTCATCTCTGGAACAGTTCAAAAGTACAAAGGTGTATCAAAGTGGACACGGTCATGCCCATTACACAGTCATAGGTAAAATAAATAATATTATAGTACCGGTAGTACTGTGACCGTTGAGCGTTTCCAATGGTTAGCAATGTTTACTGTTATGTTTAAGCTAGCGCATGTTTAGGCTAACCTAATGTAGCTTGTATCTGCAGTCTATGAGGGATATCTACCTGTATAATATTATAATTACTTACCGGTACTCTGTCAGTTACCACAACTTTGTTATTAACATGAAGCGTCCGTTCATCCTTCACAAATCCGTTGAAGCACGTATCGCTTTTAGGCCTCGAAGCTCTGCCATTGTGTAGGCACTCCTCGTGTTAACTAAATAATTAACTATGTCATAATACGAGATCGGTGGCAACTTGTCCGCATTGTCAGACATCTTTTCTTTCTCAACCCGACCACTGCTAATTTTTGCAAATACCTAGCGCTTGCGCCTTGGTCAAGAGTATCGATATAATTTGCTCTGGTTGTTCGCACCTGCTTGTTCGCCATCTTGCTCGCCATTTCCGCCTCTAAAGGTGGTGGAAAACCCGATATTGCGCAATACTGGTCACGTGTGTGGGAACTATGCATTGCAAAAGTTCACAATTATTGACCTTGGCGCTGCATTGGGAGGTGGTCTGGATGTCAGAGCTCTGTGTGCCCGCTGAATTCGGAGTTCACTTCCATCTGGTAGTTTGAGCTGCTTCGTTAGTAGATCAGTGATAAAATCAATAATTGATCTACCTTCTTTTCTCTCCGACACTCCATAGATTCGAAGGTTGTTTCTCCGGCTTCGGCTCTCCAAATCCACCAGTTTTTCATTAATTGCTTTGTTTTTTTTTTTCTAGCATCTCGAGTCTTTCATTTCCAAACATGTACTTTTGTTGTCAGCTATACGGGTCTGCGCCTCAGTGATATTACTGTAGTGGGCATGACCGTGTCCACTTTGATACACCTGTGTATTTTTGAACTGTTCCAGAGATGACCTTTACTGACCTCTCAGTAAAGCAAGACATTTACCACAAATTATTCCATTAGTTGTAATCTGAGAATATAGTCACCAAAAGAGACTATTTCTATCTTTGATTTTATTCTAATGTAATCAAAAGAATAACTTTTGTCATTTTCATGATATATGTTATATGCTGTTATTCTTTTAATATGGAGTATTACTGTGTTACTTGACCAAATGAAAGTGTCTACTCAAAATATCTATGACAAAGTTGAATGAGGTGTCAGATTGACTTGCTCAGGAGTTGTTTTTGTTGAGTTCAGCTAAAATTCTCGTTAGCGTCGAGATGTCTCCTCTCTTTCAGACACTTTTCCAAAACATTCCTCTTTGTTATCTAAGCAGACTTGCTGTCAACCTTGAGTTTCCACTTCACGTTTTCACACTCCTCTTGGCCCACGGACCAATGAGGAAAGTGTGTTCTAATCTCAACATTTTTGAGTAAAAGCGTTTTTTTTGCATGAACGCTTCAGAGTCTACTGGGAACTTCAAAGAGATGTGAACTTTCCCAAAGAGCTGGGGTACGTTTGGTCAAGAGCTAACGACCTTCGTCTTCAGCTAAGGACTGATAACATGCTGTTATGAGTCCACTTCGAATGAGCGTAAGCTCAAAACTTTGTTATTCCTTCCTGGAATAAGTTATCTTGAGCCAAAAACCACGACTGCCACGGCTTCTGCCGACGAAAGCAAGTATCACCGACACCGACAAGGTAAACACGTGTGGAGTCCAGCTTGGACTTGCGGGACCGACGACTCGTCAGTCCAAGGCTGATCACAGCTCTTTACCAGAACCAAGGCGGACGTCTTAAGGTAAAGGAGCAGCTGTTTGCTTGCTGGAGGTGTGATGATATCTTAGCTGGACGCGTATGGAAGAGTGTCATCTGGTTTCATAAATGCAAGATAAACTTCCTCTCTTAACCTCCCAATTCTTCTTAAATCTTTCCTCCTATTCCCTTATCCCTCTCAATCTTTCTGGAAACTATTTTTAAGCTAAAGAGCCCTCAGACTAAATATGTTAACATCCAGTATTGAAGTCTGTTGTTACAATTTAAATGTGCTGACGTGTTAAATTGAAAGAAAGTGAAATCATGTCAATCAAGTGTAATGGTGTTAATTTAGTTGATTTATTTTAAATAAATGATAGTGTCTTTGACATATCAAACTAAGTTAACGTCTCTGTCACTTAATGGCTTTATTTATTTATCCATCATAAAGATCACAGAAATATTGGGTAAACTGAAAAAGAAAGAATCCGTGAAATTACTATTCAATCTGAATAAGTAAATTAATTAAGGTAAAGAGGTCAGTATTAATATTGACCTCCTCATAATCCTTTACATCTGGTGGCACCGTACGAGTTTTCTGAAAGATTATTCATAAATCTGTGGTCTCTCATGAACTGTAACGTCATGTTTGCATATTAGGATCCAAGTTTTAAACTCTGAGGATAATAATTTTGGCTGGAAGTGTTCAAAGCAGGCAGATTCTGCATGTTTTTATCATTTGAGGCTGAGGGATTGTTATTCGTTCAACTCTTTTACACGCTGTTGGAAGCTTTTAGGTGAGGTTTTGTCAGCCTGTGGTCTGTGGGGGTTCTGGTTCGGTCCAGTTCACGCACACACTCCTGTACAAAGCTTTGTTTGACCGCCGAGTCAAAAGCCTGAAGAGCTATTATTAACATCGAAAAGATTGCTGTGCTGGTATTTTACATGTTTGAGCAGGTCAAAGGAGCATATTACTGTTAGAACGTTGTCGGATAGTGGTTCTGAAACCCGAGTTCTGCTCCTTTAAAGTGGACGGAACCGACCTGAACGAGGGAGTCCGTGTCGTGTTACAGTTGACGTGCTGGTTACTGAGCGTAGCTAAGTTGTGCCTGTTTTAAATGTGAATGCCATGTTTCAGAGTTTTGGGGAGTTAATTTGAAGCGTTTGAGTTGTTTAAGAGTCTATAAAGTTGCGCTCTGCTGTGCTAAGCTAACGTTAAAGCGACGTGTCGTTTGTTTATGAGCTGTGATTGGATAAAAAGAGAGCCGTGATCTGTCAATCACGTCTCGTATCTGTAAAGCGCTGATTCGCTGAAGTGGGGACGCACGCCGATGCGGCCAGTCCACTTTTGTCGTCATTTCCAGGTGCACTTTGGGTGACAAGCAGTTCACACTCACAGGACAAACAGAGATTTCACTGAGAGTTTAAAAACTCATTTGAAGCCATCTAAACTGTCTAAACACATAGATTTGTCTCTGACAAGAACGTGGTTCGAGTGCTTATCACGGACACACTAGAAACTAACTCTAAAAGGTTGTTTTTAGTTTAAATACTGAATAAAAAAATCAGTCTCCTTGTGATAACATTAAGACTTGAAGCTGCCCCCTGTTGGTTAGAAGACGTTAACAGATGAATTTTCTCATAAAAAGTCAGCATTTTTATGGTGAATTACCAGCTCTAAAATTGTTCTGTACACAGACAATAACTCCTGTTTATTTTAAATAATTTTTAGAATAACAGAGGTACAGACAAACATTTTTGCTTATTTTAAATACAAAATAATTTAAAATAACAAACAAAAGTAAACTTCTCGCTCCAGATACATTCTCTTAGAAAAAAGAAATAAAACAAAATCTGCTAACATTTTAGTGTAAACATTGCATTTATTTGAAATCTTTAAAAAGGCGTTTAGGTGAAAGACGAAAAAATTAAGCGTGGTTTAATAGTACCGGTAATTGTTTTAAAAGATAAGTCTATTAAGTTAATACGGCCACAAAGGCTTTAACTTACAACATTTTCATCGAAGGTAAAACCTAAAATAAATAAAAGGTACTGAATGAATAAAAGACTTGTTTATAGATTACATGAATAAAACCAGAAAGCTGTTTTAGTTAAATAACTCACCGCTAAGAAAACATTTATTTGCATACACTATAATAAATACCATCTTATTGATTCAAACAAAATCAAAACAAAACGATGGCAGAAAAAGAAGAAGTGGATAAGGATTCTAGTCTGAGGGATCTGGTCACAGATTCAGACCCAAAGCCGGGTCCTCCTGAATCAAATCTTGAATCGGACAAAGAGTCAGATGTAGAGTCAGATACAGAGTCAGATACAGGGCCAGTGGACCCAGATCCTCAAGGCCTGGATCAAAAGCCTGGAAAAATTAAGCCTGACTGTGTTGATGAGGTTTTAGGGCAGCTTGCTAAAATGTTCACAGATTATGGTAAAAAGGTGCCTGAAATGACTCCACTGACATTAAACGCTGAGCTGTCAACAATGGCAGAAAGTGGCTCAAAAAAAGAAGCAAAAAAGGTCAGTATGGAGCGTTTAGCAAAGCTGGCCCTGTTACTAAAGGCCAGGTTGGACCAGGAAGTCAGAGTAAATTCAGTTCTAGAGCATGATCTGAAGCGTGAACAAAGAGCGCACATGGCGGATAAGTCAGCATTCAATGTTGACTTACAACTAGCTCGATTCGAAGCTGAAAAGCTGCAGGTGGCGGTTCAGTCACTAAAACAGTCTCAGATGGACGGTGCAGCTCAACTGGTTTACAAACAAAAACAACATGAGGCGGTCATTCTTGAAAAAGATGAACTCTACAGTCGGTGTTGTGAATTACAACGCGAGTGTACGGACTACCGAGTAGATTTAAAAGAGTGCAGGGAGAAGCTGGCCTCAACTGAATACAAATTAATCAAAGAAAAGAAAAAACGTCTGGAATTAATTAAAGGTCAGTCTCCAGATGCGCCCAGAATACCGACACCTCCGCCTAGAACACCGACACCTCCGCCTAGAACACCGACACCACCGCCTAGAACACCGACACCACCGCCTAGAACATTAACTCCATCGCCTAATCCACCACGCCGTCCCTTAGGGCCTTTAAAACCAACAAACCCACCGGATGCGCCGGTGGGTGGATCTAATAATAACCCACAAACTCCTCTTTCATTTGCTGAACTACGGAATATGGCTAAAAGCATCCAAACCTTTGCTCCAGGCCCGTTGGGCTCGCATGAAACCAAGATCTATCTCGATGATCTTGATTTCCAGCTTCAACGCTTCCCAGAAGCTACAGTTGATGATAAAATCTGTCTGGTAAGGTTAACCTCGGACAGGACAGTGCATGCTTTCATGAAGCGTCAACGGGACGCCGTGATGAAAGACTACAGTCTTTTATGTGCTGCTCTGATAAAGGAGTATACTCCTTGCACGGGGCCCGATGGCATCATAGCGGCGGCTGACGTCAAGCAAGGTAGGAATGAGCACCCAAGGTCATATTATGACCGAATATTCCGTGCCTATTTCGGTGACAGATGCGAGCCAGAGATGGAGGAAGAGATAGGGTTTAAATATATCTTCAGCAAAAATCTTTGCCCTGACATAAGAAAGTACATGTCAGCGCAAACTACAAACGGAGGTCCATCGAAGAAATAAGAGAGTGCGCGATAGATGTTTTTACAGGTCGCACACCAAACAAAACACCCTTTGAGGTGTGTCCTGGTGAAATGGTCAAATCCAACTCACTAGAGCTGGAAGGGGCGCGGAAACCGACTCCCCATCCTACAAAGAGTGAGAAAAAACAGAATTTTCGACCTAACAGACCACGTAGTGAAGGTGCCCGCTGGAACTATGAACCGCAGTGGCTCAGACAAGACCCAGAGTACGGAAAACGATTTCAAAAGGGGGGCGCACGTCCTAAAGATAGGAATGATGGTCACAAAAGTAAACCATATCACAAAAGGGGGTCCCAACAGGAACCCCCAGGTCAAGGACAAGCCCCTCCTGCCCCTCGAATGGAACAGTCCGAGACAGGCAAAAAATCGCAAAAGTTCCAGAAGAAAGGCCATAATTCTCTGTCCCCAGAGGACATGGAGAAAATACGTCGGTTGTTAAAAGAGTTGGATAATACAAGCAATGATAACAAACCTGGAGTGATGTGTAGCACTATCGTTGATAGTAAGTCGGAGCACGCAAATCACGACAGTCAACAAGACACTGATGGTCAGAATGCTGACAATCAGGATAATGACAGTCAATACATTGACAGTCCAGAGTGTGTCGGTCAACAAGACGTTGACAGTGACCATGACATTATTGTCACAGACTCTAACAGCCCCTCATCAAACAAAGGGGGGGAAAACTCATCCATCGACAACAGTGACCCGCCACGAACTGAAAACTCAGACACGTTGGTGACTGCACTGACGGTTCAGATGAAGAAAGATTACACAGTCAGAGGTCAACGTAAACAGAATGATTGGCCGAAACCTTTAAGGTTTCTGTGTGACTTTGAAAAAAGGGGGGAGGCTATGAAAGCTTACCTGCCAATCACACTGGAAGGGGTCCTCACGCATGAAGCACTCCTGGATGGCGGAGCCGACATTACCATTATGTCAGCCAAACTGTTCGAGGAACTACGGACCGCCGCTATCGGTGTTCACAGGCAAATACCCCTTGTAAAAAGTGCTATAGAACTGCAGGGTCTCGCAGAGACGAGAACAACCCTAACAGCTATAGCTATGGTTCACATGCAGATTGGCAAAATGACATTATACCACCCGGTACATGTGTCTACACTCGATTCATTCCCATTTCTAGTTGGCCAAGACTTTATAAACCGCTTTGATGCAATTATAGACTATGGCCGACAGAAAATGTGGAGCACAGTGAGAAAGCCTCTGCCAATAAAAGTGCCTCCTAGTTGTGATACAGACTGCCTAACCGCAGGTACCGCAAAGGACACACGGGACACCTCATCTGAGGACAAGAGCCCGGTAAGTGAACCTACAAAAACAGGTGAGGCAGAAGAGGCCCAACAAGAAAGCCTCCTCTGCGAGCTGAAACAATCAGCACTCACTGAACACTACCTACAACAGGTAGTAAAAGGTGTCGAGATCCAGGGATCCCACACCGAAGATGCTGTACTGTCTCCTTGGACAGATAATTCAGCAATCAGCCAAGCTCTTTATGAAACCTTGGTTAAAAAACATATGGGTCTAGAACTAACGAAGAAAGCTTTACGCTTTCATCTCGATCCCAACAGTGAGCGGGTAATGACCGCAAATGGAGTCATTCGCCTGAACATGAACTGGAACAAACGAGAACTGGTCCACCCGTTCCTCGTGGTCCAAAACTTACCACATGCATCCTATATAGGCTCTGACATTTTGGTAAGATTGGGTGTCCGAGTGGACACCGTCAACAATGTACTGTGGTCGCTGGAAACAGACAAAATGGATTCTCCTGTGCTAAGCACAGAAAATCTCAAAGCTGGACAGACCATACCAGAAGTCTGCGAGGTTGCTTGCAACCAATCCATCACAGTACTACCTCAGGCAATGAACCAGATGGTGGAAGTTCACATCATAGCTAATCAAGCTATTAGCCAAAAGCAGGCATACTTTCAACTATCTCCTAAGTTGTACAACTTAGGACTGTCCATTGAGGCCACGAGACAAGTGAGCCTCGACTGCAGAACCACATCTGTTGCTGTGTGTAACACAGGCACAGAAGCGGTACTGATCAAGAAATACACAAAAATAGGATGGTTGATCTCCACTGATTTCCATGATTTTGAGCTGAGCATTACATTTCTGGGAGGACTCCCAGAATACCTGATCCCACATGAATACACGGGGCAAGTCTTGTTCACAAAGCCAAAACAGGCCATAGCTCTCGTCTCAGTCAATGAGGTCGACCAAGACACAGTCTATGGGGTCGGTCTAAACCGAGACATCAGCCTAAGCTCTCATACCTACAGTGTCCTGCCTATACACAGGGTAAATGACACAGAAAGGGATTCATTGGAGCTCCCCAAAGAACAAGAACCGCTCTCAATTTCTTCTCAGATCGAACAGGTGGTCGCCCAAGCCGACGCCCTGAAAACTGATGGAGAAAGGGACAGACTACGTCAAGTTCTCTTAAAGTTTGAGAAATCATTTTCAACCGACTCAATGGATTGTGGGTTGACCACGCTCCACTCAGTGAGCATCCCAACCCCGCCCGAAGCTCCACCCACATTTGTCAGACAGTACAAGATTCCTCTGGCAGCACATCAACCTATCAGGGAAATCCTTGATAACCTTCTAAAGAATGGTATCATCAGATACTGTAACAGCACTTACTCTGCGCCTTTGTGGCCAGTGTTAAAACCAAATGGAAAGTGGAGACTCACAATTGATTACAGAAAGCTAAACAAACAAGTCCCCTTATCACGGTGGCCAATGACCCAGCTCCAACAGGAACTGCCCAAGGTCACCAATGGTAAGTACTTCTCGACCCTCGACGTCGCCTCTGGTTTTTGGACCATCCCTGTGCGCGCCGAGGACCAATACAAACTAGCTTTCACCTTTGGTGGCCGACAATACACTTTTACCAGGTGTCCCTTTGGCTACGCTAACTCACCTGCGGAGTTCAACATCTTCTTGAACAAAGCATGTCCAGACGCCCATGAGCGTGGGACACTGATTTACGTGGACGATGTCCTTCTGAGGCAGCCAACACTGGACTCACATTTGGCTGAGATCGACCACGTTCTGAATCAGCTGACAACTGCTGGTGCTAAAATATCACTGTCTAAATGCCAGTGGTGCAGAACCAAGGTGGACTACGTTGGCCTACTCGTAGGTCCAGACGGAGTACAACCACAGTTGACTCGCACCCAAGGCCTTGACAATCTCAAAGTCCCCACCAATCTCAAAGAACTACAAAGTTTTCTTGGTGTGTGTAACTACTCGAACCAGTTCATAGAAAACTATGCGGACCTTGCGAAACCACTGACTGAACTCCTTAAAAAAGACGTTCCGTTTGTTTGGACTGACAAACAGCAACAGGCAATGGACGCTCTTATAAACAGGATCAAGTCAGCCCCATGTTTAGTCTACCCAGACTACAACAAAGAGTTTTACTTGGAAGTGGGCTTCTCAGCTCATTGCATAAGTGCAGGTCTGTACCAAATACACGACAGAGACAAACGTGTAGTAGCCTACGCCAGCAAAACGATGGCAGGCCCCGAGTTGAGATTCTCAGACTGTGAGAAAGCTCTACTGACCACAGTGTGGGCAGTAAAACATTTCTCCAGCTACATTGGTGGACAGAAAATAATTGTGGAAACATAACACCAGCCAGTGACCTTTCTTAACAGTGAACGCATCAGAGATGGTGTGGTAACAAACTCACGTGTTGCTACGTGGCTCATGGCGCTTCAAAGTTGTAACCTAGACATATGTTATGGTCAAAACGAGAAGTCTCATCTGGGGACGGACTTGGCAATCTGCCAGAAGTGTACACAAGATGTACCAGCCACCCAGCCACCGGTTGAGGTAAAAGCCCCAGTAACTGAAGACCCGTATCACCACTTCTTCGATGACAATATCTGCAAAGATATGACAACATTGTACGTGGATGGATCTTCATTCCTCCGCGACAAAATCTGCAGAGCAGGTGTTGGAGGGGTTCTCCTCCATGACCAAGAACAGATAACTTTCAGCTACAAATTAGGATCTCAGACTTCTCAGTACGCTGAGATTGCAGGAATCCTAATAGCTCTCCAGATGGTAGTAGAACACTCCATCAAGACGCTAGTCATCTGCACTGACTCTAACTATGCTCGTTTAAGTTTCGCTTGTCACCTCGCTGTGTGGAAACAGAATGGTTTCCTAACAAGCGACAGGAAAGTGGTCAAACACAAAGAGCTTTTCATAGCGTGTGATCACTTGGTGACATCACACGACTTACAGATCTACTGGAAGAAAGTTCCAGGACATTCTAGAGTCCCAGGCGATGACAAGCACTACAATGACATTGCAGATTCCTTAGCCAAAGAAGGAGCCGACGAAGGTCCTCTATGGTCCTTCGACCCCTCCTGGTTAATCAAGACTCTGCCAACACAACCTTCAGTCAGGGTTATGGCAGTCACACGTGCACAGGCCGCAGCCAGACCTGCTGACAACGCAGTCTCTGTACGACCCGCACTGACTGACCCAGACATCATCCAACTACAGAAGTCGGATCCTGCTATCAACTCCATGATACTGTACCTGACTGATCCAGACAAAAATAGTCCATCTAAAGACGTCCTGGATTCAGCTAAGACTAATCAAGGGCATCCTAACGTTTGCTCATGGACCAACGTCCTCACCTGTGTTCGTGGTTCCCCATGACCAAAGGGGGTTGATGTTAGTTCATGCCCATGATCTCCCGTCCACAGGACACAAAGGAGATAAAGCCACGCTGACGGCATTAAAACAAATTGCCTATTGGCCTGGAATGAAAAAGGATGTCAAGGACTACATTGAAGGGTGCGTGGTCTGTGGCCAGTTTCAGCCAACCAGACCACTTCACAGAGCACCACTGCAAAGCAGAGGCATTGCATTCCCATGGTCTGACCTCCAGATCGACTGGGTTGGACCACTCACTAAGAGCTCTAGAGGAAATAAATATTTTCTCACGGTAACCTGTGCATTTACCAAATGGGTAGAATGCCTACCAGCTCCTAACGACACAGCACAAACCACTGCTATGTTGTTAATGAATCATATATTCTCAAGGTTTGGACTTCCCCTTCGGGTGAACTCAGACCAAGGTACACACTTCACAGGTGAAGTGATGAAAGAACTGTGGAAGACGCTAGGCGTCAAGGCCAACTTTCATGTCGGCTACCACCCACAGGCTTCAGGCCAAGTTGAGAGAGCAAACAGAACTGTGGTGAGTATTTTGAAGAAATACGTGGCTGCAAACCACAAGGACTGGGATGTGAAACTCCCTCTGGTCCTCATGGCCATAAGAGCCACTCCACACACATCAACTGGCATCTCTCCCTTCGAGATGATGACCGGTCGACAAATGACTCTCCCTCTACACCTGTTGTACCAACCAGGCGACGCCGCCATGGCGACAGCCTACACTACACAACAATACATGAAAGATTTGAATGTACACCTCAGAAACACTTTTGCTTTCGCCCAGAAAAACCTGGAAAAATCCGCTGAAGGACGCAAGGCGTACTACGACCAGAAGGCCTCTCACAATGAACTCCAAGTGGGAGACAGAGTCTGGTACTATACGTTCGCCCCAGCAACCGGGAAAGGAGGGTCCGAGACCGGAACTCTCGCCCGCAAACTAATGCCCAGGTGGACTGGACCTCATCTGATAACAGACAAAGTGTCCTCAGTCGTCTACGAAATCAAAATCAGCAAAGGCCGCAAAGAGCCAATTGCTAAATGGGTACATCGAAATCAGATCAAACCTTACAAGGCGTTCAATGACTCCACAAAAGACAAAGATCTCACAAACACACCGACTTCATGGGATAATAAGGTCGTCCAAGCAGAAGTTAATAAATAAATTAAATCGTTCTAAACTTATTCAGTTGTTAGAACAAACAACTAAAACTGGAACTTAGAAACGCTAAGCCTAAAACCCACAACAAAAAAACTAACCTTAACAACCGTTTAAATCCACGAGATTTAATTTGACCTCGGTCATAAAGTTGAGACCTGTTTTCTTGTGTGTTGCACTTTGGAATCTGACGACAAGAGTGTGTCGAAGCAGTGAAACGTTGTTTCCTTGTTGTTTAGTCATTATTGTTGTCATTAGTTGAGATATTGTTTGGTTCTGAACACTCCCAGCCAAAAAGGTTTTGTATTAACATTGGTTAATGAATGATATGGATTTAACTATGCCAACATGCAGTTCGTTTTGTTAAATCTCAATCGTCGAAGAGTCAATGTAGTTTAAAGCTACTCAAGGTACCATAAACTACACTGGTCTCACAATTTCTAAATTGAACCGATTCGATCGTTTCTATTCTAGATTATCTATTCATTTTGATGAGTCTCGCCATAGACTTCAAAATTTATTAGGAATACCAAATCCTACGTCGTTCGTCTAAAAGACAACAGACATTTAGATCAAACTATATTTCATTTTTTATTTTAGTTTAACCTAAACTAAGTAATGAATGGAGGAATAGTTTGGAATTAGAGGCCTTCGTTACAGAAGCCCTCCAAAATTTTATAGGTATAGATCCCTATATCTAATTTTACAGAATTGATCCACCCCTTAATTGGTAATTGTAGCTGATCTAAACCATGATAGCTTACATACCAGGTGCATATAGGTAAGGCTTAATGTAAAATCCCAATCATAAGCCCACCTAAAAAACCACATAATTGCATGACACATAGAACCAGAGTGGCACTGACTGGAAACCAACCAGCCAACAACCTTCGATGTGGGGACCTGCAGCTCCAACGCTTGGTCTTCAACCTTCCATCCAAGGGTCGCCTCCTCTGCGTCAATCGAGGGATCCCCTCTACATGCTGATTATGAAAACAATTGTTGCTGATCAATCAACAAAACTAACCGTTGTGGAATTACTGCTGTGGAATTACCGCTGTGGATTATAAGACTTTGTTTTCCAAGAGTTAACAGACTCAGTTTCCCAAAGGATTAAAAGCTTACCGCAATGGGATTACCTCCGAACAGTATGGAAGTTCCAAAAACTTTATGGGATTATAATTTTTGATTTTTCTTTTCCACTTGCTGGATTACTTCAAGATCAGAGACAGTTCAATGTTCCTTTCGTGTTGGACCCCATCCCCAAGGACTGGCGATGGCTTCCAAAAGGGGGGAGATGTAGTGGGCATGACCGTGTCCACTTTGATACACCTGTGTATTTTTGAACTGTTCCAGAGATGACCTTTACTGACCTCTCAGTAAAGCAAGACACTTACTACAAATTATTCCATTAGTTGTAATCTGAGAATATAGTCACCAAAAGAGACTATTTCTATCTTTGATTTTATTCTAATGTAATCAAAAGAATAACTTTTGTCATTTTCATGATATATGTTATATGCTGTTATTCTTTAAATGTGAAACATCATTGTGTCATTTCTGCAAATGAAAAGGTGGCAAAGTTCAGCTAAAATGTCAAACTGACTTATACAGAAATTGTTTTTGTCGAGTTTCAGCTAAAACTCTCATCTAGCGTCTGAAAGTCTCTCACTCAGATACTTTTCCTAAACAATTTCCTTCTCTGCGCTGAATTTCACCTTGAATAGTGATAACAAGTGGACCAATGAAAAAGAGACAAGTTTCTCTCATCTCGGATCCTTCCTTAAGTTCTAAGCTGTTGCTGGAACGGATGAGTTTGCTGGGAACTTCAAGACATGAAGACGTCCCAAAGAGCTGAATGAATGCCTGTCACCCGCCAAGGACAGTCATTCAGCTAAGGACTAAATAACATGCCGTTATGAGTCCACTTCGAACGAGCGTAAGCTCAAAACTTTGTTTATTCCTTCCTGGAATAAGTTTATCTTGAGCCAAAAAACCACGACTGCCACGGCTTCTGCCGATGAAAGCAAGTATCACCGACACCGACAAGGTAAACACGTGTGGAGTCCAGCTTGGACTTGCGGCAGTGGCGTAACTTCCTGCAGGACTGGTATGGACGCGTCCCTACCAAAGTTGACCACTAGGGGAAAAGTCCCCACCAATATTTTGTTCATATATTTTACTTTCTGTGCTGTGTATTTAACCCCATTCATGCAGCTACTCAGAAAGAAAAGAAAAAAGTTATCTCCGCTTCCCACCGTCAACGAACCCCGACAAAAAACAAACAAACAAACAAAAACTTCCGAACAGCTGTTCTGACCAGCAGCGGCTCTGCATTTCGCGCATGCGCAGTTTGCAAGAAGCCATGACACGTAGAGTCGTCGTCTGATCACCCTACACGGCAAAATACGACCAAAAAGTAAGTAATTAAATTGTTTTGGTGCACAGTACTCATGGTGTTATTGTGTATTTACACAGTTTAGAGCGTGCATGCATTTCCTGAACGTAAGTAAATCGTTTTGATGACGTTTTGCGTGTAATATGTGCGCGACTTCAGGCAGAGTGAAAACTACGTTTGTTTATGTGAACAGTGTGTGCGAAGTTAGTCCGAGCTTTGAATTTAATTTAAACAATATAATCATCCTGCTGCAGAGGAGGGAGGGATGGAGGACGAGCTGAAGAAGTGGCTGCAGATACTTCTAGCATATTTAGCTCCATCTACTAGCATATCACGGTGAATCAATGAACAAGCTGAAAACAATCTGAAAAGCTCTGAAACAGGTGGAGCACAATCTTATTTATCTTGAAGCAGACACAGAGCCCAGCTAAAGTCTTAAAGTCCTCCTTCACTTTGGCTGTTAGTTTCAACATCAGGTGTAATACCAGCAGGTTGTTCATGCAGCAGGGCAAGAGAGGTGGCTGCCACACTGCTGCAATACTGTGGAATAAATGCTGATAATTGTTTTACTAATTACTTTAATTAAATTTGTAATGATAGTGTGCACCTACTGTTTTTAGTTTGGAGCAAGCCTGGATAGATTTTTGTACTCAGTGCAGCAGCTCTTAAAGATTAAAGTCCTCTAAATAGCTTCATTTCATTTTCAGAGTTTCTATCGGCCAAATTGTGACATCAGATGCTTAGAAGATTCTTCCCAATGGACAAAGTGGATTCTACCTGCAGGTGAGTAAATGCTGTAAGTTACAATATATGAATTATTGGGGGAATGGTGGTGCAGATGTCAGAGAAGGTGGGCCTGTGATTGGAAAGTCTCGGGTTCAACTCCTGGTACTGTCAACATCAAAATGTGGGTGGAAAATGTGAAACACCCACACCTGCCTCCACCCTCATTTGCCCCACTCTGGGCCCTTGAGCAAGGCCCTTAACCCCCACCATCTGCTCCCTAAACAAGTCTCTCTTAAAAATGAGTTCTCGTGACTCAGTGAGACTACTTACATTCCACTCCTGTTTGGTATCAGTCAGACACCATTGCACGACTACAACTGGTCCAAAACACATCAGCCCCATTTTTAACCAGTACAGACAAAACAGAGCACATTACACCAGTCTTGGCCTCCCTGCACTGGCTACTGGTTCATCTTCGAATCCAGTTTTAAATTCTTCTGTATGTCTACAAATCGCTGAACAGTCCCCACCCCCCATCTCTGTTCTCTGAGGTCAGCGGACCAGTTACTTCTCACAGTTCCACTTGTCTTAAGGTCAGAGGAGACAGGAACTTCTCTGTAACAGGACCAAGACTCTGGAATGAGTTACCTCTGCTCGTCAGACAGGCCCCCTCCCTCTCAGTTTTCAAATCCCATTTAAAGACTCACTACTATTCAGTAGCTTTCAACACCAGATGATCTGTGTTTGAACTTGTTTGCTTCACACTGGTTGTTCGTTATATTTATTATCTGCAACGTTTTTATGTCTAAATTCCGTTTTTTTACTTCATTGTGTGTGTTGCCTGTTGTTTGTTTGTTTGTACAGCACTTGTTGGCCTTGTCACTATTTTAAGTGCTCTATAAATAAAATGGCATGGTATGGGTATCTGTATAAATAAAGGGTAAATGAAAAAAAAAATTAAATTATGTGACAGATATTTTCAACCTTCATTAAAACATGTTGAACATTTATTCTTCCAGGTTCAGCTGACAGATGTGCCTGGAGCTGCAGAGCTGCTCGCTGGTTGACTGGACACCAACAGAACATCTGGAGTTGGACATTTCTTTTGACAAAGACTTTACAGATACACAGATGAAACTCCTCCAGAATTTTAACTTTTCAAACATGCTTCCAGCCTTGGTAGATGAATTTGTTGCAAAGAAGATGCAGCGCTGCCATAAACACAAACACTGCATTTTAAAGATATTAAGGTAAGTACATACACAACACATCAAGAGCACTGTATGAAGCTAGGGAGAAAATAACAATCTTAATTGTTGTTGTATTTTACAAACCGGATTCCAAAATAGTTGGGACACTAAACAAATTTTGAATAAAAACTGAATGCAATGATGTGGAGGTGCCAACATCTAATACAGTATTTTATTCAGAATAGAACACAAATCACAGATCAAAAGTTTAAACTGAGAGAATGTATCATTTTAAGGGAAAAATATGTTGTTTCAAAATTTCATGGCGTCAACAAATCCCCCAAAAAGTTGGGACAAGTCCATTTTTACCACTGTGTGGCATCCCCCCTTCTTCTTACAACACTCAACAGACGTCTGGGGACAGAGGAGACCAGTTTCTCAAGTTTAGAAATAGGAATGCTCTCCCATTCATGTCTAATACAGGCCTCTAACTGTTCAATCGTCTTGGGCCTTCTTTGTCACACCTTCCTCTTTATGATGCACCAAATGTTCTCTATAGGTGAAAGATCTGGACTGCAGGCTGGACATTTCAGTACCGGATCCTTCTCCTACGTAGCCATGATGTTGTGATTGCTGCAGAATGTGGTCTGGCATTATCTTGTTGAAAAATGCAGGGTCTTCCCTGAAAGAGATGACGTCTAGATGGAGCATATGTTGTTCTAGAACCTGAACATAGTTCTCTGCATTAATGGTGCCTTTCCAGACATGCAAGCTGCCCATGCCACAAGCGCTCATGCAACCCCATACCATCAGTGATGCAGGCTTCTGAACGGAGCGTTGATAACAACTTGGGCTATCCTTGTCCTCTCTGGTCCAGATGACATGGCGTCCCAGTGTTCCATAAAGAACTTCAAATCGTGACTCATCCGACCACAGAACAGTCTTCCATTTTGTCACTCTCCATTTTAGCCCCTGGCCCAGTGCAAACATCTGAGCTTGTGGAGCTTGCTTAGAAATGACTTCCTCTTTGCACTGTAGAGTTTCAGCTGGCAACGGTGGATTGTGTTCACTGACAATGCTTTCTGGAAGTATTCCTGAGCCCATTCTGTTATTTCCTTGACAGTGGCATTCCTGTTTGAGGTGCAGTGACGTTTAAGGGCCCGAAGATCACGAGCATCCAGTAGAGTTTTACGGCCTTGACCTTTACGCACAGCGATTGTTCCAGATTCTCTGAATCTTTTGATGATGTTATGCACAGTTGATGATGATAACTTAAAAGCCTTTGCTATTTTACGCTGGGTAACACCATTCTGGTATTGCTGCACTATCTGCACAACAATGGTGGAATTGGTGATTCTCTTACCATCTTGGCTTCTGAGAGACACTGACACTCTGAGAAGCTCTTTTTATACCCAATCATGTTGTCAATTGACCTAGTTAATGTTAATTGGTCTTCCAGATGTTCGTTATATGCTCAATTTTCTTTTTCCAGCCACTTATTGCTACTTGTCCCAACTTTTTTGGGATTTGTTGACACTGTGAAATTTTGAATCAACATATTTTCCTTTAAAATGTTACATTTACTCAGATTAAACTTTTGATCTGTCATCTATGTTCTATTATGAATAAAATATTAACATTTGCCATCTCCACATCATTGCATTCAGTTTTTATTCACAATTTGTTTAGTGTCCCAACTTTTTTGGAATCCGGTTTGTAGTATTATTTTCATTCATTCATTCAACCTTTATCTTTATTATCTTGTAATGCTCTTTGGACAATGCAAGTTGTTGCTGGAAGGTCCTATTTAAATAAAGTTTTTTATTGTTATTCCTGTTAACAATGTCTTTCTGTATCGTGCCTTCTTCCAAAGACTTTTTGTATAAAACTTGTGTGCTGATGAAATGAAAATGAAGGTGTTAGTAACATTGTACAATGATCTGACAGGATAAATGCTAACTCAGGGTGTCATACAGCTGTTAAACTGCTACTCAGTGTCATACAGCTGTTACACTGCTAGTAAGGGTGTCATACAACTGTTATTGTTATTATGACATACACAATTGAAAAAAGTACCGGTACTTTGTCCAAAAAAGCAGATGCAGCATTTTCGATTTCCGTCCCCACCAACTTTCAACACAAAGTTACTCCCTTGACTTGCGGGACCGACGACTCGTCAGTCCAAGGCTGATCACAGCTCTTTACCAGAACCAAGGCGGACGTCTTAAGGTAAAGGAGCAGCTGTTTGCTTGCTGGAGGTGTGATGATATCTTAGCTGGACGCGTATGGAAGAGTGTCATCTGGTTTCATAAATGCAAGATAAACTTCCTCTCTTAACCTCCCAATTCCTCTTAAATCTTTCCTTATCTCCATTTCTAAGCTGGAAACTATTTTTAAGCTAAGAGCCCTCAGACTAAATATGTTTAACATCCTGTATTGAAGTCTGTTGTGTTAAATTTAACTGTGCTGACGTGTTAAATTGAAAGAAAGTGAAATCATGTCAATCAAGTGTAATGGTGTTAATTTAGTTGATTTATTTTAAATAAATGATAGTGTTTTTGACATATCAAACTAAGTTAACTTGTCCATTGTCACTCTATGGCTTCTGTTTTATTTATCCATCATAAAGATCACAGAAATATTGGGTAAACTGAAAAAGAAAGAACCCGTGAAATTACTATTCAATCTGAATAAGTAAATTAATTAAGGTAAAGAGGTCAGTATTAATATTGACCTCCTCATAATCCTTTACACTGTTAACTTATTATTTTTATATTAAAGTTTATGTTAACTTATTATTTTTACATTTGATTGTTTCTGTTCAGTGCCCTGAGACAACTTCTGTTGTGACTTGGAGCTATACAGTATAAATAAACTGAACTGAATTGAATTGACATGTCTTTTTTTTAACCCCGCCTACAAAAATAATCGGAACCGAGAATCGAAAAGAATCGGAATTGAAGCGAAGAATCGGAATCGGAACCGGAATCGCTCAAATTCAAACGATTCCCAACCCTATTCAGTATGTTGTGGGAGTTTCAGAGAAATTGAGATGTTTATTTTCTAAACATAATGTCCCAGTGGCTTTTAAACCCCAAAATACATTACGGCAAAGACTGGTTCATCCCAAAGATCCAGTCCCCCGGCACAAACAGAGTAATATTGTGTATGTTGTTCAGTGTCAGGAGGGCTGTGATCAGTCTTATATCGGGGAAACTAAACAACCACTGGCCAAAAGGATGGCCCAGCACAGAAGATCATCATCATCAGGTCAGGACTCTGCAGTCTACACTCTTCTCCAGGCCAGAGGTCATGAGGATGTTCACATGCTTGATAGAGAGGAACGATGGTTTGAGAGAGAAGTGAAAGAAGCCATCTTTGTGAAGAGAAACCACCCATCATTAAACAGAGGCAGAGGTCTGCTAGGCTGATGGTCCTCCTTTTACATGTGAACAACTAGTTCTGGCTGTCAGCAGCAATCTGATCGATCCACTATGAGAAGGTTCTGTTTCTAAGAGTTTGTTGCAGCTCCTCAGACTGAAAAAGTATTTTGAATAAAAGACGAAATGTTTCAACAAAGAGGAATCTGTCCAGAGGACCTGACTCAACCTTGTAAATCTTTGAAATAACGTTATGCACATTCTGGTACTAAATATAATTGTGATGTTAAGATTTAATCGTGTTGAGGCAAACTCTCAGCTGTAACCATGTTGAACGTTAGCTCAATATCTGTATAACTAGCTGTTAGTTATTTTTGCATTGGTGAGGTCAATTTGTTGTGACAACCTTCTTGAATTCACTTGACACCAAAAATACTTAGTTTTACATGTACCGGTACTGCCCATGTTAACTAACTTACTTTCATTAAAATGTGTTCATTGATTTACTAGATAATCAACACACACTGGCCAAAATATTATTCCCTGTCTTTAGTTTTGGTTTGCAGATTATAGAACCCAAAAGAAAGAAAGAACTGTTGAGTATTGCTGATGAGACAGAAAATAATTTTTCTCCTGAACACAAGAGACATAATGAGGAGGAAGGTCCGTGGCAGCAGAAAACATTTAAAACCCACCTGTCCAGTCCAGTCAGGTACACACCCTCTGAGGGCCGGCGCTCACAGAAATACAATTTGTCTGAAAGTTTGCATACAACCATCATGAATACAAAGTGAGGCTCACCTGGTTGATGTGTTTCAGTTTGTCAATGATCTGACTGATGACTGGCTCCAGGGGCTTGTTGTTCTTAGCCTCTGAGGTGGAAAGAACCTGTTTCAG